>JANIJG010013147.1:0-67854 GCA_024611175.1 Megaceryle torquata | reverse complement strand
TTACCTTAAGGTTTAGAATTAGTTGTGTGGTTGTTAATTCCCAGGAGGCATCTGAACTGGTACTTGGTCAGAAGGAGCGCTGGGCGACTTCGGTTGCTATAAATCCCCATTTTGGGTACCGGCTGCTGTTTGGTGTGTGGGTGCTTCCATGTCAGAGAGGAACAATTGTGAGATGGGAATCATCTAACCCTGTCTTTAGAACTGAATTTATGCCTACATGAGGTGAATTCAAAACATTATGCTGACTTACTTGCTTGAGTGCCTGCCTAAAAAACTTTTTTGTTTCCTTACTTGTGTGATGATTTGTGTTTTGTGCCTGAAAAATGCAAAATGGTGCTGCTTCCTGGAACCTACCCCTGCTGTGTCTGAGCAGTAGGTCAGGTTACTAATTTCTTTTCAGTACATAGAAATGCCTTTTCTTGTATTCATGCTTACTATTACTACCTCATCTGAGAAAAACATCTTATGCTTGCTCAGTTTTCCTCTTGGACTCACATTTCCTTCTCATTCTGATCCAGACTAAGAGCAACCCAAGGAAGATGAACATCTCCAAAACCTGTGTGTGCCCAGCTCCTCAATGTCTCCTGCCTATGGCTTCTGGTAATGGAGGGAAGATCAGGAACAACAGTTCTCCCACAACAGTTCTGTCTATGCATCCCCTGAGATGTGGAGGCTGCTAGATGGGAAGTGTAGTGAGCAGGAACTCATCTAGTTTCCAGCCCTGATCCCCAGCCCTCCCACCTGCTGCTCTGCTGTGTGGCCTCTCCTGCCAGGTGCAAGAAAGGGCTGGTCATCCTCCGCCTCCCTGCTAGCCAGCAGTACTGGAGGTAGGTAAGTTTTTTCTAAGCACCATGACAAACTATTGCTGGGGCCAAGCAGGGAGGAGGGGACCTAGCAAACGTTCTCTCATAGGATTGAATTTTGCCATCTTGAAGGACCTGGAAAAACAAAGACCTGGTACTGACTGAGGTTAAGGCAGTGATTTTTTTTTTTTTTCAGCCTTCATCAGGCTGCTGCCCTAGGCCACCTACTGCTTGGATTATGCCAAAGGGAAGGATCTGTATGTACTCTTTGAAGACCTTTATTGAATAATGAGATCCTCAACAACATGGATCTAGTGAGATTCCTGGGTCTAACTGCAAAGCTGTCATGCTGTAATGAACCTGGACTTTGTTTCCCTGTTGTAAAGGCCCTTCTTCTCCCTTAAATAGAGAGGAAGACATTTGTGTCCAGTTAGGTGAAAGGCATATTATCTTGGGCCCAACTTTGTAACAAGCTGCTCCCAAATTTGAGTCACGTTCAGATCCAGAAACTGACTTTGTAGCTGGAGCCCACTTGTTTTATAATGGAAGTGTTTCATTTAAAGCAGCATGGAACTGGCTGGCAATGTTCATGAGAAACACCTCGTGCTGTTAGCAGGCACTGGTCCTGCTGGGAAGGGGGCAAATTAATTCTGCTGGCCCTGGGAGGCAGGGAGTTCATTACTTTCCTGGAGTAGGGAATAGGGAGGGTGAGTTGGCAGCCAGACAAGGAGAGAGAGAAGTCTTGTATGTGGACTCTTAGCTGCTCTTAGCAGTGTGGATGCAGGGATGGGAGGGTCCAGGTAGGTGCTGAATGGGGCTGGGCACACTCAGGCAAGCAGAGCCTCCACCACCCACAACCAGTGTTTGGGCTATGTGTCCAGAGCTGGTGCTGGGAAGATGACTTGAGTCTAGTGTGTGCTCAGCAGGAATAGTTGCCCAGGTGTGCGTGAGCTCTGCGGGACCACCAGACTGGGCTTGTACCTGCTTACCCAATGCCCTGCATTACCAGACTTGTCCAGTCCTGATGCTATGTGAGCTGTGATGTGATGCCATGAGTAGTTGTAGGAAAAGCTCCATTCTTTTTTTCTCCTCTTGGTGTGCCCCTTGGCTTGAGTATGAACCAAAAGTGCTGTCCAGATCTGGACATTTTTTTGTTTGTTTGGTTCTGTCACTGTGAAAGACTTTTATATCACTGTGATTTATATAAATTGGGAGGTACAGCTTCTTGGCATTCTTTTCTGTCTTAATGGCTTTTAGAGTTGCATTACAGCCAAAAAGAAAAGGAGAGACAGGTGTTAATTTAGGGGAAAAGATAGTCATTAGAAAACCTGACTGTACATCTACCAAGCACTTTTTCTGTGTCGAGGGAGTTTCTGCAACCAACAGAGTGGTTAAAGCAAGTTTGCCTGTAGCTGCTACTTGTTTGCTTATGAAAAGAAGGGTCTGACTCCAGAGTTGTGTGGCAGAAGCTCAAAAATGCCAAGCATTTCCCTGGAGTGGACTTTCTTGATGTGTATGTGCTACTTGGCAAATATTCCCTCCTGAGCTCAGTGAGCATCAGCTCCAAACCCTACAGGAGTTTGTATGAGTTCTGCCCTGTGTGCAAGGAGGGCTGATAGCTCAAATAGCCCCTGAGTGATGGTGGACAAATTTGCTTGGACAGTTGAGTCTGTCACACCTTATTCATAACCTCCTTGAGTTTGATTTCCTGAATGTGTGAAAGCAAAGAAGGACTGTGCTTCCAGAATGACTCGAGAGGCTCCCCAAAGTCTAATGCTGGACTTTCTGTGTCTCTCATTGGCAAAGAGGTTATCCTTGCTATGCAGTCAAAAATTGATCCAAAGGGAAGCATTTACCCATCTTTGACTGTTCAGTATTTAGTCCCTAGACAATATGATTGATATGCAGTGTGCTGTCTATTTTATTAGGTGACAAAGTACTCACTGAGGCATAGTATCATTTCCAGGGGTGACCTTGTGACAGTGGTCGGCAGCAGTGCACATAAAAATGATAAAAGCCTCGCTAAAATCCCTGTCTGCTTAGGTTGAAGAGATGGCTTGGAAACTGTTGATAGATCGGTTAGATTAACAGATATCCATAGGCTCAGAGGTGGACTTCTAAAAAAACAACAGCAAACAAATGAGGGAAAGAAATGAATGCAAATGAGTGCCCAGAAAATAAAGAGAAAGGCAGTTGTGATAGGTTAGAGGAGGAAGAAGGGACAAAGGCTCATCTTTGAAGAGAAAGTACTTCTCAGGAAATAAGGACAGACTGAGGTGTTGGTATGTTGGCTTGTGCTGCAGAGGGAAACAGGAGCATAGACTATTGAATTGTACAGGGGTTTCTCTATCACTGTTACGTTGTCTCTTTGTCTTTACTTCACTTGGTTATTTGTGGTGTGTGTTTGTATTGAGTTTTCTGGCAGTGTCGGTAACTTATCAAACTAATTTTTCTTTCACATTTTTTGGGGGGGGGGGGGGGGGGAAAGGGGGGGGTTTTTTTTTTTGTTTTTTTGTTGTTGGTTTGTGTTTTTTTGTGTTGGTGTGTAGGTGGATGGGGGTGTTTTTGTTGGTTTTTTTTTGTTTTGGGGTGGTGGGGGGGGGGGGGGGGGGGCAATAGGGAAGGTTTTTGTGTATTATATAGAAGATAGAGTGGCTGTTAACCACCTGCGGGATTTAGCCTCCCACTGTACAGGACAGATGCCTGAATGAGAACTTGGAAGATAAACCCCTTCAGTTGCAGGGGAACTGGGGCTTCTGCATATGAATTTGCTATTCAGGACTGTTTCTAGTACCCAACACAGGAATGAAAAGCTGAACACTGGCTCCCCAGGACTATATATATATATTGCAGCTCATCAATCAGTGATTGATGTGATCACGGTCAATGTAACAGATCTGACTGGTTTTTGAGCTGTCATTGCAGTGGGAATATAGAAGTAATCCTTCAGTTCAGCACCGTTTGGGTTTTCATGCTCTACCATGGCAAGACAGAGACATTAAACATGAAGAGCTGAGAAAAGGTCTTGAAGCAGTCAAGGGAAGAGGGGAGAGATTAATACTTCTTCCAGAAGGTACAGATGAAAAGGGAGAGTTGTGCCTGTGACAAACATTACCTTGAGTCACTCACCAATGACAAATGGGTTTGCTGACCAGAGCATGTCATTTCTCACCAGGGAAGTGGGGCTCAGGCAGGAAGCTGGTGACCAGGTGTTTGTTACCTGCATACTTTTTGAGGCAGTGCGATCTGCTAGCATGTTGCGAAACACACAAGCTTAACCTTCAGGTCCCCAGGCTGTAAAATGTCCCTTAGAGGGTAAAAACAGCAGTGGAAGAGAAGCGATCCTCACTGGCAGTAATAATTTATTAGCATTTGCCAACCTACCATCTCTAATAATTCTCTCTGAGTTTGTTGTTGGCAATAATGTGACTCCTATACAATCTCAGTCACCTTCTCATACGCTAGTGAACTCTGAGGAGCAAAAGTGCTGCCCATAGCCAAAGCATTAATCCAAAAAGTAGTATTAGTGCATTGTCAATTGTGCTGTGCTGCTCATCAGACTTCCCTGTGGCTGCACAGTGTTGTTTGATTGTGGTTTTGGTGGCTTCAGCTTGCATTGCACTCCTCCATCTTCTTGTGTTTTCAGTTCTCTGCTCCAGGGTGTTGGATACACACCCATATGTATCATCTTATAACTTAGGGGTATATATGCCAGTGTTTAAGGTCAGTCTTAACAGTGTCCTCTGCTTCTGTGAAGCATATGAGCTGAGGACACTCTGGGGCTTAGCCTGCCTTGCCTGCTTTTGTGGGCACTAAAACGATGATGCAAAGGGGTAGAAGTGTGAAAGGTTTAAGGATGGCAACGGTGAGCAGAGAGCTTGCTGCTAGAGAAGTTCATGCCTCCAGTCCTGCCAGGCAGAAGGTTGTTCTTGAGCAAAGCAGCACGTGGGACCTAGAGCCAGGGCCAACTCTGTTCCTGACAGCTCAGGAGAGCTGCTGGCTTCAAGGCAGATGTGTCTGTGGAGTAAAGTTGGGCATTCAAGGGGAAGGGAGAGGTTTTGGGAGGGCATGACAGCCATGCCCAGCTGTCAGGTTAGCTAGATTTATGATGTGATCTTATGAATATTTGCTTCTGACTATTTGTAGGGCCATGTGTTAGATGTTCTTTAAGGTTATTTTAGTAGTATTAATGCTTAGAGGATATTCTGAATGAAAAATATTTCCCGTGAGTGAGTCAAATCAAATAAATAAATTTTCTGCTTACCATAAAATAGCAAAGGTACACATAATTTTCCTGCTAGGATGACATCTTTTCTGCAGACATGCTAGCAAAATATCTCAAGTGCATACAGTGCTTTGAAATGAAAATAACTAGAATATAAGATATTTTGAGTGCAGTGCAAAAATGACTGTGAAGGCTGAAAAGGAACGTACATTATGACTTTGATTTTTACTTCCATTTTGGAATTGTCTGGATTATATACAGCCACCTCAATCAGAACTGGTCCAGAGTAATTAACATTTCTATGTACATATGCCAAGGAGACTGAGGACAGTAAGAATTCAGATACTGAAATGAAAGCCATCCCTTAAGAAAACATAGGTTCATTACTTGGCACAATTGGTACTACTGTAGAAAAAAACCCCAGAACTGTTAAATGAATATTCATTACAGATAAGAAAAGGTGGTGTTTCATATATTTGGAAGTCATAGTGATACTGAAAATGTTAGAGTGCCACTGCTATCATTGAACATCTCAAAATTTACATGACCAAATAACTCACACCCAGGAATTCAGAAAAGATTTAGCTAAGAAGAGTGCACATTGGTTGTGAGCAAACTGTGAAGGGCACATCAGAGAAGGGTGTATGCATACATGAACTTGGGAGGCATTAGGATTGCGTAAGATTACACCAAGTTTTTAAAAACATATTTTGAAACCACAGGTAATCAAAGGCTGATTTGCCTAGCACTAATTTTGGTCCAAAAAAAGACAGACATAATTAGAAGTGAAGGGGAACAGGAAGATGCCTTTCAATACTCTTGCGGAAAACACATCTTGTGTAGTTTAGACAGCTTTTTGATGGGGTTATAAATTTGGTTCATGATGGTTAATATTCACGTGACGTACTTCTCTAAGGTGCTGGACTTGGTGCCATAGAAGATTCTAATTAAAGGTTGCAGTCAGTAAACTAAATGTAGCACACAATAAATGGATTTAAACCGGCTTACCAATAAATCTCAAATAGTAATTGCAAATGTCAAATTACCTTGCAAAAGAAGCATATCCCACAGGGGTCCCCCAGGGATCTCTTCTTGGCTCAATTCCTTTCATTTTTCCCAAGTCTTTGGGAAGAATGTATAAAATCATTGCTAATAAAGTTTGTGGATGACATAAAGGAGAAAAATATTAAGGACAGTTTAGTTCTACAGACTGAACTGAATTACTCAATAAGGCTGGACTTTTCTGAGCGAAAGCCTTTTTGATTCAGACAGATTCAAGGTCATGCATCCTGAAGTGGAGAATTTAGGTCATGCTTACAGGATTAGGGGCTGCTTCCTGATACATAGCAACTGTGAAGAAGACACATGGTAGATAACCCAGCAGCCCCTGTGATGAAAGCTGCCTTTGAATATGCACTGAGAAACTTAAGACTCCCTATTTTTTGTGCCATCTGCAGGACTGGCAAGACAGTTTGTGGAAGTCAGTGGACAACAATGTTTCCGGGAAAATCCTGAGGAAGCAGGAGGCATTTACAAATAAAAAGTAAAGGATTGGCTTAAAACTTGAATTACACCCAGTTGTCATTTTTCTTTTGTTAGTTCATATTTTCGCTTTGCATATTTAATTTAACTCCTAGGCAGAGGAGAAGGATGGAAATTAATCTCAAGTTTAACATTGCTACCTGCTTTATTGTTCAGCAGTGGATAAATGAAATCCTTATCACCAATTCTAAGTAAGCTTGAATGACTACATGCAATTATTCTTTTTATCTTCAGACTCTGCCTGTAATACCTACTTTTCCTCCTCATTTCTAAGACTGGGCCCAGATGTCGCTAGCTGCTACAGATTATCTGAAAGTCCAAACCCTCCTGACTGACTGGCAGGAGTTTCAACACCTATCACAACTTGCAGAGGAAGTTTGCTTCACAAAGTCTCTACTAGATCATAAGAACTAAAGACAAGACAGAAAGAGAAAGGAAAGGATACTACAGCCAGCTGAGTAGCAGAGACCTCCATGAGTGTAGCTGTCTTCTGAATGTTGTGACAGTGCAGTGGAAACAACACAATTGTTGGCACTTTGGTGCTTTTGTTATACATGGCCTAAACCCGGAGTAGTCTGGGAATAAGCCAGCAAAAATCAGAACTGCAGCTAGACCTGAATGTCCTCATAACCCACAGGTAACTTGTGATGTTGTCTCAATAGAGAGAAGTCTGGTATAATAGCAGCAATGTAGCCAGTATAGCACCAGTATAACTGGTTAGATTATGTTGCACGTAAGTTTGCTCTGTAAGTTATGCTATAGTGCAGAGGCTTCTGGTTTCAGCAGCATGCTGCTGATTTATGCTGTGCTTTGTCTGGACATAAGCACATCAATATGGTGAATATCGCTGCTGCATCAGTCAGACCTACAGTCTTTTTCCCTGATACCCTGGGAGAGTTTGCACATGGGGGAATCTCTTACCCCCCTCCACTTGAGATCCAGGAATAAAGTGTTTGTTTCTGGTTAGTTTTTGGTGTTCTTTGAGCTGAGAGTGAACAGGCATTTTGTGAGCAACTGGGAGGAGAATTTTGGTCCTGCTGAGCGAGTCTCACTCTTCGGGTGCTCACTTGCAATTTGCAAGCACTTCTGAATATCTTCTGGCATGTGAGTACTCCCTTCTCTGGAAGATGTGTTTTTGATTCCTTGTATTATGCAAATATCCTCACAGGTGGCAGGCATGCTGCAGATAAACCTTTTGATCTTTTGGAATCACCAACCTCTTGTAATCTTGTTTTCTAGCTTTGTAAATGTTACCCCCACACATATAGCTTCTTGTTACTCTCAGATCTTCACCATTACTTCTTCATTTCAAACAGCATCATCTTCCCTGTCCCTCAATGTGCTATATCACATTTCCCCAAGAAAAAGAGAGACTTCTCAAAACGATCACTAGATGGCTACACTCCCGCACAGGATTTCACAACTCCGCTTTTCAAGACCATCAATTCATTCCTCACAGCCCTCTAATTTGTAATATCTTTGGTCTGAATTGCATTTCAGCCACAAAATGCAATTTCCATATCTTCAATTTTCTTCTCAGCATGCTGCAATATAATTCCACACCATTCAAATTTATTGTACAAAGAAGTCGCTGGGGCTTAAATGGCATCTAACCTCTGAAGCATCTGGTATTGTCCACCGTTGCAAACAGGATCCTGGACTGCATGCCCCATTGGTTTGATCCAATAGAGCAACTCCTGTCTTTCTGGAGTCTGTGCTGAAAACCTTTGGAGTCAATTGGGTACAACCTGGTGTGTCTATTGACCCGGCTCTGGCTGAGCAGCTCTGAAAGCCATGAGACTGGGGACAGGTGCCGGTCTGTGATTCAAACCTTCATCAGTCACCGCTGCTGTTTTACAAGGACTGAAGGGGATTTCTGAAGGAGGGGAAAATATCTTCCTGTTTGCCTATTGTAAGCTAGAGAAGAATTGAGGAACAAGAAGTGGTAAATACCAGAGAAGAGTTTGCCTTCCTCATTATCTTGTTTCTGTCTCTCATTCAAATCAAAGACTAATGTGAATGTTATACTTTCCAGCAGAAATAATTCCTTGCAATAGTTGGCAGGAAGGGCCTAAAAAAGGCAACTCAGGATTAATTTTTGGTATAGATGTTGTGTTCAGATCCACGCAGAATAGAAATACGTTCCTCCTCTGCTGAAAGTCCCAGTTTGTGCCCTTACACAAATCCTCCCACGTTCTCATGAGTAGTTACAATAATGACATTTATGTAATATTGCTAGGTGTTTATAGCTGCTGTAGTCTGAATGTGAATACAGATATAAATAATATGATCATCGTCTCATGCAAGCTAGAGAAATGCTACCTATATTTTACAGAGAAGGGAGTTGAGGTAAATGGGAGGAAGTGAAGTGACTGCTCTCACTTGCAAGTGCCCTGCTATAGTCAAGGGCAGCACAGCATGCGGGTGGTCAGTGAGCCCTGGCGTTCCAGCCTCCACACAGAGGGCAAGCACTGGGATGGTGCTAGCAGCTATGCTGGTGTGGGGGCACAAAAACAAGGTGGGGAGCATTTTGTGGAGGGGGAGAGCCTGATGAAGAGACTTTTCTTGAGTGAAAGAAAACATCTGGCTGAGGAATAAGGTGTGTGGTGGCACCATCCCAAGGAGAAGGGGACTAGAAGTTTTCAAGTTAGTTGTGTGCTGGCAGTTCTGGAAATGTGATGTGAAAAGCAGGGCTATAGAAATATCTATCTTGGTGTATTTTCAGTGGGAGTCCACAAAGGAGGAAAAGCATCAGAAAAGGACAGCTAACAGAGCACAGGTTGGGTCTCTCTGCCACATGGCCATTTGGAGCTAGGGAGAGTGGCATGTGCTCCCCCCAGGCTGCCCTGGCTGGACACCAAAGCAGTGGTGGCTGCTCACCAGTAGGCCTGGGGGCACCCATTCGCTTACAAGGAACAAAGCAAACCTGGATGGTTTGCCTGTGAATTCCCATGGGAAATAAATCTCCCCATTTGGCAAACATTTAGCCTGTTGCAAAAGGGAAATTGAAAAAGTGAAATCCCTCTGTAAGTGCAGATGAGCTCTGAACTGTAGATTCATAAAGAGCATCCCACTTGTTCTCTCCAGGCAGACTGGAGATGCACTTTCTTTAGCTTTAGAAGGTATTTCAGCCATTTCAGAAGCAAGACAAGTTGGAAGAAAAGCTTCAAGCTGGCATAGGCTGATTTGCTCACAAAGTTTCAGAAAAATATTAAAAAATGGTACGGTGGGTGCAATTACCAGATATACAAATCTGTATGTGAGAGTTCCTAGGAAGCGTTGTGAGTTTGACTGCCAGGCAAAACTGGTATTAATTTCAGATAGTAATCTATAGTGACAACAGTCTGTTTTCAGGGAGCTGCTTTGCAGTCTCTGCTATTGAAATTAAGAGGCAAAGGAGGGTATTGATGGAAGCCAGTATCTCCAATGTGGCCATCTCAGCAAAATTCTGAATATGATGACCAATATCATAGTGATCATTTCATTTTGTCAACACAGCACCATGAATCAGCAGTGGTTAATGAGAGACTCCAGTTAATAATGGGATTGCAGCAGAATTGTACGGACTCCTTTAGGTAGGAGCATGCAATTTTGTAAATGGAGCTGACACTTGTTCAAAAGTGAAAGGTTTAAAGGCAAAGTTGTTCCTTCTGAATCCTCCACTAAGTTGTTGTAGAAATACTGACGCACCGGCAGCAAAGACGGCTGCTTGGCTTTCACCTCTTCTTTTAAGTTTCTGCTATGATCCCGTATCAGCTGTCAGGATGCTCAGTGAATAGGTTGCATTAAAATCCTACACATGATTATGCAAATAAGAATTCCTTACGGCGCTCTGTGGTTCTCCCAAGAGGCTGACAGCTACAAAGGCTCTCACTTGCACCAGGGAGGTGGCAAACACAAGCAAAGCCCTGGGGTTTCTGAGGCAGCTTATACAGCACTATCCTGTGCTCCACAGCTCCCTGGGAAGCTTTTCTTAGGGACTTCTTTTTTACAAGTGGATGAATAGTTTTGGCTTTACTTTATCCAAGAGCAGAGGAGAAAATAATCTGGGCGAGGAGCATTGCCCAAGGCTTTAATAACCCCTTGCTGCACCCTTGGGCTGCTCTGCATTGAGTTTTTCCCAGCACTTGTGCCCTTTCACAGTTCACAGGATATGCCTCAGCTCACAAACCATTTTGCTGAGAGGTTAAAGCCAGCTGTGGACCACAAAAGGAGGAGGCAAACATCTATGCAGGAAGGTGCTTGTCCCTGAAGCTCTAAAATTGACCTTCTTTCCTGGAATGAACTGCTCTGAGGGGGATGATGGTGCCTGTGCCCCTGTGATGTGGCAGACCTTGTCCCAGCTCAGGGACTGGGCAATGTTCCAAAAACCTCAGGGGAAGGTTTAGATTCTCTGTTCCACCCCAGATCTGCCAGTGGTTTTCTTACAACAGCAACTTGGCCTCAAAACCTGCCAATGCGTAACACAGCATTTCATGTACTGCACACTCGACAGTTATTGTGAGAAGGCTGTTTCGTATTAGAAGAGTTAGAGAAATGTTGCCTCAGCAGCCAGATTTCTAGCCAGAAACAGCTGTCTGCCTGTGCTAGACTTTTCCATTCAAATCTCAGGGATTTGTTTCATTGGGGATTAACTTTATTGATCCTCAATTTTGAGAGTAACAAGAAAGTTAACTGACAAGATTAAATAATTTTCCTTTCTTTTCTTTTTTCTTCAAACTCATGGGTGCAATGACAACTGAGTGAATTCAGTGGTCACAAACATTCCCATGATTGTGCTTAAAGCCCACTTGAAAGAGAGACTTTTTGGAACCATAAAATACTTTTATCTGCAGTATTGAAATTGGGTTAGCAATTTCCTCAAAGAACAGAAGAAAACTGACTGCTCTGGGTCATACAGTGTGCTTGCATGCCTTTGAAGTAGTCTTTTTAAAATTAATGTCCCAATGCACAGTTATACTTGCTGGTTGTTTTTTTTCTTTTTTTTTTTTTTCCTGACACTGAAAGGTCTTTGGAGTCAATAAGGTTATTTTTCATCTTCTTGGATATTCAGAGGATGGTGATGGGAGCTGGGAAGCGCACAGATCTCCACCAGCACGGGGCAGTGAGTTTCAGAGGAACAATCCCAAACATTCATTCAGACTTTGGTTAAGTGTGAGCTGTTCCTGATTCTGGCCACAGTCACTGTCACTGCCATAGATTTATGTTGTTGTGCTTTCTCTGCTCATTACAATTTTTCAAGGGGAAAAGGCATTCATCAGCTCTGACATCAGAGAAAAAATAATGAGTTGTGTTACCCAACCCTATTCAGCAATGAGAGCCCGCAGAAAAGTTTCTGCTCGCTCTGCCCACGTGGCCTATGATAATGTATAAAGAATCACAAGGCTTGGAGTAATTACAAACAGAAAATAATTACCCAGACCCAGTCTCCAGAGGGAGTACAGTCAAATGATTTTAACTCTGAACTGGTGGGCAGGATTCATAGATCAGTGCTTGGTTCTACTAATGGCTGTGGGAAAGTAATTTAAATCTGTATTTGATTTCTCTGTGAAGGGCATGTGACAATTGTGGTTTCTGGAGAGAATGAGTACTGTGTAAATGTGGACTGAGCTCTCCCTAGGTTACTGGAGATTGTATGGTTAATATATGGTTATTATCTCCTCTTCTCTTAGTGAACAACCACACAGGATGAGCATTTGAATACTGCAAATAGTTCTGTAGGGAACCTAAAAGTGAAACTAAAAACTGAATGGATATAGCAATACTTGGAAATGATGTTTAGTAGCAGAGATACATCTTCTGGACTAGAGTAACTTCTTTCAGAGCAACTGCTTTCCTTTTTCGCTCGATTTAACAACTTCCTTTAAACTTGTTTTGATGCTTAGGCAGTAAATACGCTGATGCTACTTAGTGTTTAGGTCCAAGCTATCTTACTGCTGTATTTCACTCCACCATCCTTTTTATGTGCACCTGCTGTTTGTTCTCTATTTGCATTTCAGACTCTGGGGGTCAACGCTGGCTTTTGTTATGCCCATGTATAGTACCTACAACTGTGAATTGAGGACAGACTGTATTGTCATGTAGTTAGTAATTGGCTTTCTGGTCCATGCTGTTCTGGATGACTCTGGACTGCCTGGTCCTGTTTGGGCTGCTGATATTCCGATGGGGCATTCCTTCACTTTTCTCATTTTCACCTGCACCCCGGTCCAAATAAGCTGTTAAGTGCAACAGAGACAGAGCAGGGGATATCATTGTCTTCCTCTGAATATACAGATGCATTCTGACACCTCCTAATGTTCAAGGCCAGGATGTCAATAAAAACTGGAAATGCTGCGGCATCATCCCATCTCACCTTCAGTATGATCCTAACACAGGGTCTGTGGCCTTGTGTTTGTGATGGATGAGTTTTTATGACTGTGTTCAGTTGCTTTATAATGGCATATGATGATTGTGCTGTCAATAACTAGCTATAACCTCTGTCTGCTTTACAGGTTGTTCTGCTCCCTTAACTGCTGCTCTACAGACCTGAGCACTAAATTTTAAATCTGTGCAAGAAATAATGTGCATTTGTGAAATTAAGACTTATATTCCTCTCATTATTAATCAGCCCTTCCCTGGCAGCTTCTGATTGTACTCCATGCTGCATTAGCATGACTGCCAGCCTTGAGATCCATCCCCCCATTCATCCTTTTCTTTCTCTTGATTCCTTTGCTAACTTTCAGGCTAAGCAGGGTCATACAGTCAGATGGTGGCAGGTGTGAAGTGGTGGAGTTTATCAGGGAAAAAAAATAAAGAGAATCTGTGAACAATGCATTTATTAGACGGTTTCATGTTAAGAGGGAAGGAAGGGGTTTTCAGAGAATGGAGAAGAAAAATTAGAGAACAGCGTGACTAGATCTGAATTCAGATTGTGGTTAAGTAACTTCAGAGAGCTTCTTGAGCTTTTTTTTTTTTTTTTCCTTAACTCAGGACAGCCCTTAACGAGAAGTCAACAGATAAAAGAGAAATAGGCCTAAACCTAAATCCTGGATTTAATTTACTGAAACCCTTGTGAGTCCAGATGTTGCATCATACCTCAGTTTTGTATTTCATGGCCAGAGTGGAGACAATTTGGATGTTTTCCCCAAGTTTTTCCAGAAAAAGCAACAAAAGGAAACACTGTGTTTCAATGTTAATGAGCTGGATCATAAGATAATTTCACCATCTCAAGTGAGATGCCAGCTTCCCTGATTGGCACTATTTAGGTCATGGGAGCCCTGGGGAGCCTTGCTAGGCACCCTTGTCCCAAGGGCCTGAGGGCTCCAGCTCAGGTCAGGGTGCCCCATATAGCACTGCCCTCCATCAGACCCTCACTGTGGGCAGCTTGTCTCCAGCCTGGACTAGGACCTTTGCTGATGGATGGGCACTGGTCCACACTGCTGGCGGGTACAACTCCAGCCCTGTCTCCTGCCACTGTCAGCTGGACCCTGGCTGGAACCTGGACCTGGCTCAGCCCTAGCTGTGTTTGGGCTGCCATTGAAGGCTCTCATCTGCCTCCAGCTCTACCCGCTCAGCTTAGACCCCAGGGGAGAGCACCCCATGATGGGGTCACCCCTGCTCAGCACCCCCTTCCCAGAGCAGCCTTGCTGGAACTGCACCCTGGCACAAAAGTAAAAATAAGCAGCTATGAATAGTGCCATGAACATAAAACTGGATTAACTGTGGAGGTTACAGTCTAGCTCTCTGGTAGTTAAAAACTATTGTAAAAGCAGTTGTTAGAAATAGTAAAAAATGGAAACAAAAAAGCTGCTTTTTTTTTTTTAATGGAGATCATTCATTCTTCACGTTCAAGAAGAAAGATAGTTTGATTGTATCACTGTTTCACAAGTGTGTTTATCAGAAGTTTCAAAGGGAAACTTCCAACTATAACTTTTTCCTGATTTCACCATTCTTCCTTGTTTCATTTTCCTGGGGGCGGGGGGGGGAGGGGGCGGAAATAAAGAAAGAGGAAATTGTGATGAAAAGGAAACTGATTTGGGTTGGGAAGGGAGTGAAGGAGCATAACTACTACTATTGTTCTGCTGTATCTTTTCTAAAAATAATTAAAAAAATAAAAGGCCACCCCATACACCCGCCCAAAACAGAATCCAGATTATTTGAACATATTTTATAAGTTTAGCAAAAGCTTTAATTATAAGCATCTCATTTACTGAAAAATGGAGTCTGCTGGTATAATCCTATCCTCTGACATGATAGGCTTGAAATAGGGATAGAAAGAGGTATTGCAAGAGGTAAGTCAGGACAGTCTTAGAAAATATTAAGAATTTAACTATTCTAGCCTATAGTTCGAGAGAGCTTTTGTTAGACCACAGCTGGGAATAAAAATGGTGTTTTCAAGGTTGGTTTGTTTGCTTCATGCATGATGGCTAGTTCTGTCTTTTTGGGTTATTAGACTTTATGGATGCTCTTGGCATTTATTTGGACTTTCATTTTCCTTGGAATCCTGCCTCCTAACAATAGACATATTCTTTTTAATGTGAGATAGTGTTTGTTATTAGACAGTTACATCATTAGTTACATGATGATATTACTTGTGTGGCATTAGCTGTTATAAAATTTAGGTCTGAGGTCTCCTAGCTTGGGCTCCTGCAATTGTGAACATGTAGAAGATGGAGTGCTTGTGCAAAGAGTCTGTGATCTGGACAGGCAGGAGTGGTGTGGTGAAGGAGCAACCTGGAGAGGTGAAGCCCTTGGCCGGAGCCAGTGCCGTGAGTCAGCATCAGCAGCTGAACTCGCCTTGAACTGTGCCGTTTGAGTGAAGAAGCATTTATGATCCCATGGGGGTTGCCCCACAGCCAGCACTGCCCAGTGACTAGATGAAACCTGAAATGATGGAAATGAAGGAAAACCATTTTTCCCTATGGAGTACATAAAATCTCTGCTACTTCTTGTCCATGTGATAGCATTCACCTTGATGCTTATGGGTTGTCTGTTGGAGGATATTTATGTGATTTAGCTTGAAATGAGCTTTCTTCAAGTATGGGTGCAACCAGCCTTAGTAACATGAAGCTCTGGGGACAGCCAGACCAGGTCTCTGTGCTGAGATTGGAACACTTTACTGCAATATGGACACACTCCATATGTCTTTGAGGGCTTCTGGAGGGTTTATCTAAAGTATCTAAGCCATTCCAGTTCCTGAACAGGTAAAAATGACTTTCTGGCAAGGATTATCACTTAAACTCTAAGTGGCTTCTTGCTCATCACTGTATTATTTTCAGAGATCAGGTCAAGAGGAACGATCAGGTGTGATGAGGGAATAATCCATTTGCTTCTGCTAAAATATGCCTAACAGAGCGAAAGGGAAATGGGCTATTCTAAAGATAGGGAAATAACCTAGCAAAAGAAAGATGGCTTCATAAATACTATTGCTGAGGAAGCAGAAACTGTATTATTAAAAGAATTATTCTTTTGACCTCTAAATATTTCCAAGTCTATAAAAGGCAGACTTTTGTCAATAAATGAGTGTCATTAAGACAGATCCATACAGAAAAAAAGATCATAAATCAAAAGGAGGAGGGCTGCATTATCAGAGCACAGCTACCAATTGCTGTTTTGCTCATTTCTGCATTGTTAGGAACCTCCTGATAAATACGAAATGTGCACAAAATGTCTGTAGCTATTTCATCAGCAAATGGCCCAGCTTTTGAAAATAGCTAGAGCAGGTGGTGTTAGCTGAACACAGGCCTGGAAGAAAAGATATTTTAGGTTGTGTTCCCATATTTGATGAGGGCCCCCATAGAGCGCTGACTTATTTCCATGGGACTTATTTTCATTGCATCTTGCTTTTAGGAGCACCCCAATGAGGGCTTATTAGGGTGAAAAAGCCCAGCCTGTGAGGCATGGTGGTGGCGATGCGCTATAAACATTGCACCTAATTAAATCCCAGATTTCCAGGGAGAACATGAGTGCTCAGTGGCAGAACTAGAATTTTTGGGGGTTATAAACCAGCAAATGAAAAGAAAGTAAATAGGTTGAACCTCTTAGCCCATGCACTGTTTCAAGCCTCTTGAGTTGTTTCCAGGGTTTAAACAACAAGGGGGAGGTGGAAGCTACCCCAGTTAACATTCTTGGACTGCTACTCTCATCTTATATAAGGTCTATTGAATAATATATCATAACATGCAGAGCATACCCTTTCAGTGGGGGAAAAGAAAAATAATTTTGCTTGGGGAAAGTGGGATCTCCAGATCCATCAGCAGAGGAAGGATGAGAGTTGGAGGATGCCCCAAAAGGAAGGGGAGACAGGGCAATGGTATGCAAAACTCATAGAATGGGGAGGGAGAAGGGAGAATAGCAAACCTCTGATATGTGGTCAAAATCAAATGTCCAGCCTGGGCTTAGGGGGCACACTGGACTGCTGTGGTTACAGTAAGCATTTTCCATAGTTGACAGAGGGAGAGACATCTTGCATTGTGTCTGGCCCTCTCTTACCACAGGCTGCTTACCCAAGCCTGTGTAACACGCTGCAGTTGACTTAACTGAGGCAGTAGTTAGTGCTGGATGGTGTCCTGGACCTTCCTGCCTGAGCATCCTGACCTCTGCTCTGTCAGAGTTCTTCTACTGGCCTTGTGTGGAAAGGGTAGCCCAAGCATGCTTGCATAGGGCAGGGGAAAAGGGACCCAGCCAGGGACAGGATGGTAGGGGAAGACATAGGGCCATGTTCATGAGTAGTTAGTAAAAGGAGAGGTGCGGACCAGGACAGAAAAGGACACATGTGATGCAGGGCCTTGGGGTCACAGAGGAGAGTGGCTGAGGGGCACTGAAGTGGCAGGAGATTCGGCCAGGACAAAAATGTGCCCTAAAAAGAATGAATGTACTTTGGTTTGCAAAGAGCTTGGCCTACAGAAAAATACAACTTTCTTCCTTTCTGCCAGCCTGACAGACAACATTTGTCAGATGATGTGGGATCAGAGCACAACAGAAAGATATTATTGTCTTCCATTATTAAATCCTGATGGAGGATTTCTTAAATGCAATCCTTTCAGAGGAATGTGTTATTTTTTCCTTGACATGAGATAGTGAAAAAGTAGGACTTTCTTCTCCAAGTTTAGATTGTGGTTTGTCACTGATTAGAGGAACCAGAACTTCTCTGCACTCGGTGGCTCTGAGCCATCTTCATGAAGCTGGTGCAGTAAACACACTCTGACAGTAGGAATTAATGTTATAATCATATCAGGACTGTGAACCATAACTTGTTGATGAAGTTGTGAGAAGTGCACTTACCAGATATAGAATGTATGCAGAGCATTTGATGCATTAAATGTCAAATCCCTGCAGCCTACATTCCAGAAATAAAAAAAGATAATTAATTTCCATACATCTTGGCACACTCCATTAGAACAGTGACAGCAGAAGCAAATGCTGTTACAAGTGGTTGCTGAAAGACTCTATTGAATTTGGGGAATAAGAACAGCAATTCAGGGTCAGTCTGAAAGTTCATCTTGCTCAGTATCTTCTCTTCATAATGGCTAGCAGCAGAGGTTTAAGGAAAATATACGAGAAGTAAGGGAGCACAAGGTGATATTTTCCCTGATCTTGTCCTACCTTCTAGCAGTCTGTGGTTCACGGACTTCATGTATTTTCATCGTGTGTTTAAAAGCCCTTGTTGAACCTATTTTGTATTTGTCTAACCATTTTATTTTTAACCTAGTTTTATTTTTGGCATCAGCAATGTCTCAGATCAGTGAGTTTCACAGCTTATGTATACATGTGTGAAAGAGCAATTCCTTGTGGCTCTTTTTAAACCTGCCACCCAATAATTTCCCCAGTTTCCTCCTACTTTCATTGCAATGTATTATGAAATTGAATAACAGTCCTTTCCTCACCTTCTCCAGACTGCTCATTAAGACCCTGAGCTAGTTTATTTCCAAGCTGAAAAGCTCTACTCCATATGTAATGTCCCCTTCTCTGGCTCGTCATAACACAGGCTTTCAGTACTTAATGTGATAAGTAAGAAATAGCTGAACTTCAAACCCATCTCTTCCCAGAACTGCTTTCCATCTCCTGGCTAGCAGCCATTCCCACTCACACCAGTGCTTCCCTTCCTACAACCCCACCCCTGTGATGCTTGTCTTGATCCTAACTGGCACAACATCTACCATTTAGGGACAAGACATTTAATGTGGGAACTCCTTATCCTTCACTTAAGTTCTTATTTAGAAGTAGAGGAGGTTTTTCCTCATTTTAGAGACTCCTTGAAACTCTTTTTTGAACAGGAGTGAAACCCCAAGCAATATTTGATAAGCAAGACGTTTGCTCTTCTTTCTCATTTCAGCCTCTGAAGGAGGAGTGAAGTCAGTCAGCCTCGCTATGCTAACCTGCCTCTGGGGAGACCTCCTCTTTCACAAAGAAGAGGGAGGAATGCCAACAAGGCACACAGATGTCAGTAAGACAAAAGAAAGATCCAGTCCTCTAGAAACATGCCTGTCTCAGGGGATTCCTGAACCACATATGGTACATGGGAGAGTGCTCAGGGCAAGTCTTGTGGCCAGTCCCTATAGTCATCTCTAGGTGATGGCTTTTGACCAGTGTTGGAGATAAAGTACTAGGCTAAATGGACTTTTGCTCTGACCTACTGCAGCTGCCTTTACTGTTAAGACATGAGTAGATCAGCTGAACCTTGCTGAGCAGAAGATGGCCCACTTGTAATAGGGTGGATGCAGTTCTGCTCTGAGTACAGGTGGGTAGAAGGTTTAAGGAGGGAGAGTGAGTGCTGATGCCTTTCCCTCCTCTAGCAAAGCTGTGTGTTACACAGATATGTATTTTGCTGTGCTATGTGGTGATTTGACCTTGGCTGGATGCCAGGTGCCCACCAAGCCACTCTATCTATGAGACATTCCCTGCTGAGATGTTCACTGAGATGGTTTTTGACCTTTAGTGGTTCCCAGCCTGCTCCAAGCACCACTTGGATGCCTCCATTTGAGGCTTGAGCAGTTTATTCTTTTGTATTTGTGGATCACCTAAAGGAAAGTGGGAGTGTCTGAACTTCAGGGTGGTGTTGCAGGATTAGTGAACTGCTTCTGAATGGTCTTGTCCCCACTTTCCTTCTCTTCTTATTAGTAAAAGCATATAAGCCCTTTTGAGCTGGAAAACCTGAAGAACTCATACTAAATTGCATGAAATCTCTTTTCTCTGATGTAGTCAATTTCAAAAACTTCAGTTCTTAAAGAAAATGGCAATGCCCAAAGTACAGTTAGCTATTCTGGAATATTTTTGAAGGCAGAATTTACCTATCCAGTTCAGGAACACAGAAATGCTCCTTTGCTCTTGTAATAAATACCTCTGACACCTTTCTAAGTGGTTTTCTCACTGTAGCTCTCACAATTTCAAAAGGTTTGACAAATAACTTCTGTGTCTCAGGCCCGTTCAAGTGATGTTAGAGCATGGCATTCATGTACTTTTTACAGACAGAATTAAAATATAAAGCCATAGTCTATTCTTACCATTCCAGGTTTTAGGCTTTTGGCACTGACTGAATGGTAGCAGGTACCATTTTACTGCATGAGGATAGGTAAATAAATGCCTCATTTGAAATGAATGGAAATTAAAGATTTCTGTGATGAAGACTCCTCACTTATATCAACATTTAAATAGCATTACGAGGCTAAAGCATTAAAAAAATGAGGGAAAACTTTATGCTTACAGATTGAACAGAACATACATTGAAAAAAAAAAAGCTGGAAAGAGTGATTTCAGGGACAGCTTTCTCTTGTTCTGCAGGGACTCATTACTAGGGAAAAAAATAGCTGTTGATCTTATTGGAATGATTGTAAACCATGGAATGGTGGTGGGAATGAGGGGCAGAGAAGCAGGAGGGGAGTAGTACATAGTTACATTGGAATTAGCTCTACTCACAATCATTAGCATTTCAGTGAGTAATCAAACTGCTGAAGTGGGTCCTGATCTTTTAAGGCTTTTGAACCTGTGCACGTTTCTGAGGGTGAGTAACCTACCTGAGGCTCTGTAATGTTGTAAATTATCTCTACAGATGTTGCTCCTCTGTGCATATTACAGCTTGAGCAGATTTAATCTTTCAGGAATGTTCCACAGCATAAAACATGCCAAAGCCTGCAGTGTCAGGGGCTTTCCTTGATGACTGCTGATGGAGGCCTTTGTCATATCTTTTTGTCACACCTCCTGTGCTACAGACTTGAAAACTAACAGAACAAAATAGGAACTTTGGTGGATTCTGTCCTGGTAACACACTTGGCTTATAAATGTTAAATTTATCTGCTTAAGTGTTCCCATTTAATTTCTATGCTATGTAGGAACCTTGATCACTTGCAGAAGTTGCAACGGCACCATGCTTTTCTTGACCTTCAGACTGTTTTGGAAGGCTACATGAATTTAGCCTTCTAGACTTCTGTGTTTAGCTTTGAGGTTTTTAATGCTTACAGGTAACTTATTCCTAAACTATAAACACATTTGAGGCACTAGAGAAAATGTCAAATTATTTGAGATACTGTATGTATTATTACGAACTCCTCCTTAGACTGGTTGTCGAATCTGTTTCTTAGAAAGTAGGCACAGCTATACCATTCTTTCCAGCTTCACTGGTATTGGAAACAACATTTTTGTTGCATTCTGTTGCATCCCTTTTGTTTATGTACATGGTACCATTGAAGTTGCTAAGCTATCTTTTACTGCAAGAATGGATATACGGACTGGAGTATCCTGGTGTAACTTGACTGATGTCATTGTGCTGGAAATGAATGCGATCCATTACATTTTTTCCCATGAGTGATGAAGCAAGAGTTACTCCAGACTTGTGCTTAGTAGATGGAGCAAGTATACCAACTGTGATCAGCTGTTGCTATGTGTTACTTTTGCTACAGCAGGAAGGGATGGTGCTTACACCCAGCATGCAAGACCCTTGACTGTGCAGAAATGGTCACACAGTGCTCTTGGTGTAGGTCTTTGCCCAAAGCCAGGATTATTTGTCATTTGCATCTTAGAAGGTGCCTTGCATGCATTCCTATGCAAGGCTTTGGTGCCAGAAGGAAGATTTACTGGTTGATTTGTTCCTAAATGAACTATTGCGCTCACTTACCTTGGTAGCAGCTCATGTCAATACTGGATTTGAGGAGTGGATTAGAGGGCAAAGGGCATGTAAAGACTCTCTTTCAAATGCCTTCTCAGCAGGTGATTGATGAACTGTGAGAGACTGATTGGAAAGCCTGTAAACTGGCTTTTTCTCAAGGTCCTTGCCTACCTCTCTCTGCTGCCAGCAGTGTTTTCATGCCTTTCTTACTGAAAGATCAGGTGTTCATGACCTGCAGTCTTTAGGTTTCCAGAAACATTCGGCAGAAAGATGAACTCCCATAAGGAGCAGCTGTGGGACAAACAACTGTCAGAAAAGAGGCATTGAGTGGACTGTCTCAGGATTTTTCTCTTTTTATTTTTTTTTCAACCTCCCAGCATGCTTGTGCAATGGCCTTCTACATCTAAAGTATACCAAGTTAAATTTTGGCTGATGTTTATGTAACACCCGTAAGGGACACTGGCACAATGTCATTTATTTCTCCGGGGAGTTGAATAACTCTGAGCCTCATTTTTGCCCTCTGGCTACTGACGGCAACTGCCCTTCATCCAGGTCCTCAGCTGTGTGTAGGTGAATGGCATCATACTGCTCCATGTTTACATGCAGATAAAATTTCTGAACACTAATGGTTTCAGTCTGAAAGAATCAATATGTGTAGCCTTATATTAAAACATGTCTAATGATTTTTACCACATATTACTACAGAAAAATATTGAGCATCTATACTCAGAAAAGCTATCTTTAAGGTATTTCAGGCAAAGAACAGCTATACTCTGAATAACAAGACTCCAAGAAAAATGAGTGTGTTGGTTGGACTCTGGGGTGGAAAAACATTGACTTATTTCTGGAAGATTTGAGCACTGACAGCAAATGCTGTCTTCTCCCTCCAGAGCAAGCCCCTGTCATTGATCAGGACCCCAGTTCCTCTAGCTACAAGCTAGGCTCTGTATCAGAAATAGTCCAGGATTTCTTTCTGTGAGAGCCATACTACAAGTGACATAGCACTGCACTGCTGCTGGACCTTACTACAAGAAGGAATAGAAGCCACCTGGCAGAAGACTTAAGCACTTTTTCCCCCCACTGTATATATAATATAAGTTTGCATTTACATTTGCTTTTGGACACAGAGTTTGTTCACCCATGCAGCAAATGCGAATCATTCCTCTGTTCCAGGTACCCCTTTACCAATCTATTCTCCCTGTTTTTTGAAAAAGTGGAAGGCTGGCTGAGCTTGTGAAAATCCAGGGACCCCATTAGTGATGGTTCCTACCCAGGAGTACTCAGCCTGTCAGTGTTGATGCTCTTCATGTTTTGCTTCACATGTATGATTATTATGATCAGCTGCACAGCTTCATGTCTCTGTTACAAGGATTTTAACTAAACTAATATAAAGTCTAACTAGTCCCTAGACTACAGTGAAGACATCTTGCCATTAGATTATTTTTAAAGGACTTTTTTTTTCAATTATTAGGGATATTTAACTTTATTTGAATAGCTGTAGAACTGACATGACTAGGGTTTAAAAAGTGTACATTTGGCATGAATTTGGCTTTCCTTTAATTGCAAATTGCTGTAAATCTAGCCTTCATAAAGCCACAGTAGCAAGAAGATGTTAAAAGCTATTACACTGTGGTGTGTTAGATTGGTGCATGAAACATTCGATAGATTCATCTCAATTATAGGAGTGTAATAGACAGAGTGCATTTTTTTTTTTAATGACTGGGAGGGGAGTTGGGGATGGCAATTAATACCCTATTCCCTATCTTCCTACAGCATGATCCAAATATCTAGCCCCACTGGTGAAAAATATATGTGCTCTGGTTCAAATAGCCTGAGGAACAAAGCCATATAGTGACTTAAATAGTAAATGACACAGAGGTCTAAGTACAGAGGAACAAGTGTGCTTGTGTCTGTATTTATATGTGTCCCATGACCACTTTGTGTTACTATTGCCCTAAAATAAATAGCACCGTGCTTTACAAAAGTGAGCAGAGCTACCTAACTTGTATCTTTTTTTTTTTTTTTTAATACTATACCACAGTACTGAGCTTAAATCAGCCCAGCTAGATGTTTACCACCTTTAAAAGCTGGTGAAGGTGAGATGGATGGGAAAGGTTGAGGGCTGGAGGCCAGGGTAGTGTTAGAAAAGTAATTAACTTATATATGTGGCAGACATTTCAGAGGATTGTTTTTTTGTTGCTTGTTTTTGGGGTATTTTTTTTAAGTTTTTTGTTTGTTTTTTTTTTTATTTCACTTATTTGACAAAGCTGTGTATTTGGCCTTTCAGAACCCACTTTTTTCTCAACAAATCTTGGAAAGTTCAGAGTTACAGAAGAGTGTATCCTTTTTCCTTATTAAATTTTCTATTTCACATAACATTTTTGTAAAAGCTTGAGAATTTGCCAGCCTTTTCCACAGCTGGCTGAAGATGGCATCATGTTTATGTAAATATTTAACATCCTTCTTTTGTCCATGTGATGTGGAAATTTAACTGAAAAATTGCAATATCTCTAATTCTTAGCTTCATAATCAGCTTGCAGGTCTCCATGTTAACTTGCCTGACTGAAGTGACATATTTAAGGGTTTAAATGTAGCCATATTTAAATTAAAACCAAAACCCAAACCCAACTATTCTCAATGTTATCTTATTTCAAGACGAGATGGAAATTTCCCAGGACTGAAACTGCCCAGTTTTGATTAACCTTCTCCCAAAACTTGCAAATTTCAACACAAATATTCTTACGGCACCACATTTCACAAGTTCCTTCTGAATTTTTGATTTTTGTGCTTTTTATTTGCAAGTCTGCTACTTCAAAGGTTGTAGGAAAGTGTCTCAGAAGCCACACTTCTGTGTGTCAGTCAGCAGCTCCAGTTTTGCATGAAAACCCTGCCGGGGGGGTGGTAGGGAGGAATTTTTCTTCTTTAGACCTATGAAGCATTTTAGATACTCATGCTATTTTTTCCCTAAAGGGTGCGCACGTGCGTGTGAGACAAGAAGGCCAGTTGAATGTCAGAGACCAATCCTGGTTATGTCAGTTTTAGTCTTGCAATGTGAAGTCAGGAGATTGCATTCCTAAAGGGCAGAAGGATGTGAAGAGGGGAAGACATTAGCTGTGCCAGAGGGAAGGACACAGCTGTTCTCCACCTGCACCAGGTGCCCCATGGTGTCTCCACAAGGGAAGAGCTCTTCCACCCTTTCCATCAGCTGGTTGCCTTAGCTCTCCTGTTGGAACAAGGTGTCCTCAGAGTGTTGCAAAACCAGAGTCAAAGGAAAATGGTGAGTGAAGAACACTTAATACTTCTAAATTACTTTCACTACTGTATTGTTAATTTGGCAACAAAATGCATTTGGAACAAATCCTGGAGATTTTAATTGCTCAAGGTGATCACCTTGGTTAAGTCACTGGGGAGGATTCACCTAGGAGAAGCATATGGCAATGTGGTGATTGCAACACACCACTTGTAGGTGTGAAATAATTCTTGTGTGTAAAACATTTCTTACTTTCCTTTGGGTGCTACTACCAAAGTCACCACCATAAATTCAGTGGACACAGGTTGATCTTTCTGGTCTGTTACTGCTTGTTATAAAGAGGTGTGTAGGAGGGCCAACAAACTCACAACACAATATAGCATATGCCCTTAAGGATTGGCACTGTAGATAAGAGGGAGGGAAATTAGCAACTGATTAATGAACTGTCAGTGTACCTGTCAATAAGGAAAACAAAACCCAGGTGTCTACATTCACAAGACGATCCCATTTCTGAAAGCATGAGCAATTTTGCCAGTACATGTGCAAGTAAGATGGGGTCTGGTCTCCTGCATTACGAAGTTTGTACAGCTGTAGAACACATTTTGACCAAAGTCTCTGAGAGACTTGACAAGAGAAGACATTTACTGGACTGCCTTAAACAGTGGACAACACTAGATATATAGTTTGAGAAGTAGGACATAAGCCATAAAAACAGATGGATAAATACATTTGCAGAGAGACATCCTAAGCTTCATCATTTTTTAACTGACGGCCACTTGGCAAGCTGTTGATCTCAATTTTCTTTTCTTTTGTGAAAAGTGTGAAAACTCATCTCAGTTTTCACTTGCCGTAAACTAGCATTGTTCTGTGAAAGCCAGAGGGTCTCAAGCAATTTACAGCAGCTGAGGATCTGTGTTTTAAAAGAAGACAAGCTCACAGTACCTTGCAGCAAAAGAATAAAAACTGTCAGCAATCTCCACTTCTTCCTGCAAGGTCTGTGCTGTTGTAAAATACACTGGAGCACTGGTGATCCTGACCCATACCTGCTTTGGCTAGTCTGGGAACGAGGTGGCTGAGGTATTCCAGCTTTTCACCTTTTCCAGTGCCCCAGCCATTTTACAAAATGCATCTCAGTGAATGTGGTTATCCCGAGGCAATAGCACAACCAGCTGAGCCCTGCCCTGTGCTCTCTGTCTGAACCAGTGTACCAGAGACACCTCACCTGGAAGTCAGTCTTGCTATGATGGAAATTTATTTTTAGATAATTAAATGCATGTTTCAGGCAGCAGTCCTGGTATCCTCAGGAGCTAGCTTCTGATTTAATGTGCATAGTCCCAGCTAGAAAAGTCCCCTCTCTATAGGCATCTTGCCACACACAGACAACTTTTTGTTGCTTTTTTAGAGCAAGCATTTTATAAAATGTAGTATGCATGAGAAAGGGAGAGAGATGAAAGCAGAATTGTAGAGAAGGAGGAGGTCCATGGTGACGTAGGGGGAAATTTACAAGGTCGTGTTGAACCTACTTAAAAATGTGCTGATGTAGAGAGGATGACGGGAACTCTCGGAGCCAACTGGGAATTGAGTCACTTGTCCTTGCCTGCTGCTGCCTCCGCCTGTGACTAATATTTGCAGCTCACCTTTTTCTTCTTTAAGCAGCTGATGCAACTGATGCTGACTCAACTCCAGGGGATGAAAATGTAAGCCAGATTGAAGCCAGAGGTGATCTTGTTTCCATGCATGGGGTTTTATTTTTCATTGTTTGATTAGGATCACAGCCACATCAAAAGCATTTCAGAAAAATAGAAGGCACAGTTTTTTGCCCTTTCTGAAAGGCCTTTAGGAATTTTAGCTCTACCTATGGTGGGGGGAGGTGATAAAGTTTACAACTAGACCAGCCAATTCATTTCACTTCCCCTCAGCTCCACCTCCCTCCCCATTCCCACACTTGTCTGAACTTTTTTGGAGGAAAAAGATAGGGGAAGGTGACTGTGACAGATGAAAGTGGTGTTAGTTATGTCAGCTGCTGTTGGAAATGGAGCTGAGGAATCCACCTACTAAGAAATATTGCCAGAAAATAATCTGTCCCAAAGAGTTACTGCAGTCTCTGCACAGGGCACCTGAAGAAGCTTTTGAAGGGCGTCTTTTTTCTTATTACAGTCATATTTTTCAGGTTCACAAGGTGAGCACTGTATATGGGATGCAGCTGCCTACAGTGATTAATGGTTCTTTCTTGCTAAAAGTTCTTCTGCAGATCCTTTGGCATTTCATGTATTCAACAAAGCTTATTTCCACTTAACTGCAGCCTCTCTTGGTGACTCAACATCCATTTGGACCCTTATAAAGTATATCTGCATGCTAGTTAATCTCTGCTGCTGTCAAGGGGTCTATGCAGTCTGCTGCCTCTTCCCCTGCCCTGGGTTTAAGACGATAACTTCTTACTAAGGCAGGCTAGCTACATCAGCCTACAAAATCTGCCATTAAAACTGAAACGTTAACACTGAAAGTCAATTCCTCTGAAGCACTTGTTTGTTTTCATCTTAAAAATGAAGTGGCATTTGCCTGTTTGTTACCATGCTTTTTAAGTTCCTTAAAGAGATAATTTTTCCCCTTTACAGATACCTAAAGTGCTTTGCAGGTGGCAGTGAGGTTGCATGGTTTAACATAGTGGCATCTTCAATGTGATCCATTGAACAGCAGCATCAGTTTGCAAAGGGGGAGACACAGAAGCAAGTGCAAGGAAGAGGCAGAGCCCAGTGCAGAACAAGAGACAGGAAGAGTTTCTCTGTGGTGTGAGGTATCTCTGGCAGTGGCTGTTACAAAGCTGCAGAACTTTGCAGGAGAAGCTTTACAGTTACAAAGGATGTCCTTCATCTGTTTTCTCTCAAATGCTCCTTCTGTAGTGCTTTCTGCCCCTGCTGCTCTGTCTGCAGTTCAAGGTGTGAACACTGGGAAGCAAAGGGGCTCTTCAGGACATCAGTGTAGAGATGTTTTTTAAAAAAGAAACAGTAGTTGAAACTAGGGGTGCAGGAAGGTGTCTTGTGGTTGATAAGAGGGCGATCCTCTTTGGTGTGGGGTGGTGGAGATGGCAGCTTGGACATCAACAGTGGCACCTCCTGGTCACTACAAAGTCTCTGTACCAACATAGGTGTCAAGAGGTAACTAAAATGCTCAGTCATCCTTTGTATTCACACACCCCTGTCCCCAACCCAGTCATGGGTTTTGCCCACTTGGTGTCACCAGCAGGGTAACAGAAATTCAGAGCTACAAGTTCCCTTCCTGTATGCAACTCTTCCACCCCATCGTGGGGGCTTTCTGACTGTCCCTCCTGCCTGTTCTGCAGCCACTGAAGTATGTGCTGGATTATGCCATTTTTTTGCCATTTTTGCCAGTATTATTTCAAGGCATTCTTGCACTTCCATATGCTAAATTCTCTAATAATTTGGAATTCACCACAGCAGACACTGCCTGACCACTCATGCTTTCTTTTACTCCTAAGTTGCTCTCGTCCTTCTAAGAACTCTCTCTGGTTTGCTCCAGGCTAAGTCCTCTGTCTCACTTTGCTTCAGGCCATCTCTCTGACTTGTCACACAGCTTGATTTTTATGAGAGGTCTGTCTTCTCTGAATCCCATGCCATCCTGTGTCCTGTGCATTTCAGCCTCAACTCAAGCATGTTTCCCCACTTATGCTTCCTCATTCACTACCTCTCCCTTTGGTCACTACTATTAGGATCACTAATATATTGCATCTGTTTCAATATGTTGATGCAGTACTGATCTTGGTGAAAGCAGTGTGTGTGTGTGTACACAATGGTTGTATTTAACTGTATAAAGCAGCTTCTGATAGTTTCTTCAAAAACATGTGATGAAGACATAATGAGTTTGGTGCAAAATTGCCTTTGGTGCTATTAAGGCTGGGATGGAAACTATAGTCTGTCCTACTTCTCTTGCTCTAACTTTTGACCTCTGTACACCCTTGAGGACAGGTGTACCCTGGACATGGTCTTGCAATGCAGCCCAGCCTCCATTTGGAGGTGATTGCTAAGCTGACACTGACCAAAAAGTTTGAGCTTGTGCATCCATTGCCTTTGCTTCAGAATACAGAGTGAATTAATTGTAAACTGTAACATGCCCGAATGTTCAGCGAACTTGTATTTTTTTTAATTTTTAATTAACTTGCATCCCCACTGTCTTCCTAGTCTGGCACTATGGGCAATTCAAGTGAAAGTGAGTAACATATGGGCACTGAGCATGGTGGCTATTTGGAGACAGATGACATATTCCAGGAGCATTAGTACTTCCAAGACACAGACTTGAGGTGCTAGAGTACAGCTCTGAACTCTTGCAACCTTTAAGGATGGCTAAGGTGGGAGTTTGATGACATAACTAGGATGAAGAAGAGGCTTAACACTCAGATTGAGATCCAAGTCCATGTCAAATACAAATTCTTTTGATCTAGAGTTTAATTCATAGTATTTGTTGTGGTTTGATGATACTTTGGAGATCTCTCCTGGAAATGAGCTTTACTACTGTGTTTGCATTAGGATGTATCTCTTCTGCACAAACGTAGCAGACATGCTCCTGTGTTGGATATTTGTATGGCAGGGGAGCTAAAGGAAGGTAAGACAAAGCTGTTGAGTCTGAGGGAACTTATAGCAGAATAGAAAAGTCCTTCTGTCTTTTTCAAATCCCACTTTACAGACTACAGTGCCTCTGTGTGCTACTGGTGGTGGCGGCATGGCCAGTGGAGAAGTGGGGATAAACATTTCCTCCCACTTCTTTCATTTCTGTACAGAGAAGCCTGAGAATGAACCAGACAAAAACAAGATTTATTTTAAAACACTTGGCAGACTTTGAAACCACAGAGTGCCTTTTCTATGTGCATACACCTTTTCAGAGGTCATTGCCGTGCAAAGGGGAGGTATTGTTCATGCAAAACAGGATGGTAATTTCAGCTCAATGGCTGGAATTCACATAACTGTCAAACTAAACGAGTATGGAGCACAAGCAAAGGGGTTTCAGAAGGTCAAATCTGGAAGCAAACACCACTATGTGCTTCAGTCGTTAAGCTGTGAATCATGAATGTCAAACACTTGAAGGTATCAGCGTAGCATGCTATTTATCACCAAACAAACAATTTAACTCACCAAATGCATTTATAGAGGTCTCGTTTTCTTACCCTTGGCTTCCGAGCAGATGCAGAACTACTTGTGTAAGGAAGGGCTCTTTCCCTACAGGACAGAGAGACTTGAAATGGCTAACACTGAATGCAGGTATTATTCTAGAGGTTCTCTATAATGAAACCACAAGCATTCTCCACAGTCATCTCTTGAGAGTGTATTTACTCTCACAGTGCACCTAAGAGCCAAATAAAGAAACTCATGTTAAGGTGAAAGGAAGCCCCATTGTGCTGACATAGATTAGATCAGCTTCATGTGTGTTGCCTGCTGCGGCACAGATTGAAGACGAGGAGCAGAAACAGGTCCCAGGATAATTATGCATGCACTCACTCCCCAAAAACTCATAACATAAGGACCCCAGAGCTTCTGTGCACTAGGCATGGCTTGTCGTGTCACCTAGGCATGTTTTCTGGTGTAGCTATTCTGTGATAGGGTTAAGTCTTCTCCATCTGGCTCTCTCTAGGTTACCACAAAGCAATGCTTTGTCACATTGAGAACCATGTTGAATAATGTTAAAAATAAGAGAAGAAGCTGGGTTAGCTCCTAGGTGGTGAAGATCGCTCTTTATGATCCTGCTGGAGCCTCCCAAGAGTTTCTGATTTGGGGGGGTGGGGACCAGAATCTGCACCATAGCTGGAGTGTTGTGGCAGCCAGGAGGGCCTGTGGGAAATCTGAGGATGCTGGGTCTCCCTGCAAGGACCAGTCCTCCCACTGTGGTGACTATGCTGGTTGTCAGTCCTGCAGGGGACAGACAGCCTTCCCCCACCTGCCCCACTGCTGCTGGAGGTGACCATTAGACCCCTGTTCAGGTTCCTCTCTTCTCTAAAGCATCCCCTGAGTTGCTATGATTTGAAAGTCATTTCCAAACACAAGGTTGTGTGATTAGTGTGTCTTTCAAACCCAAGTGTGTATCTTAATCAGTCTGATTTACTATCTGATTCAGCACATTAGCTGCAGACTGTGCAGCTTCCCAAGCTCCATGGTGTAATGAATATGTATACATTCAACAGTTGCAATTAGCAGGCAGCCACTGCTGGGGAAAACAAACAACTAAGGGTCTAATCCTTCCCTTCCCATAGTGAGTCAGTGGGACATTAGTTTAAATGCAAGCCCTTGCATTGGCCCTACAAAGCGGTGGCTAATAGGCCTTAATGTTTCAAAAATCTATTTAAACAGCAAGGTTTGGGTCAATTCTAATTTTACCTGAACCAGTTTGCCTATTCCTCTGTGACCCAGGCAGGGAAATTGAGAGTACAGAGCACGTACAGTACAGTACCTACGTCAGTGTTTGTTTCAGGACTGACCATATGGGTAAGCTGTCTCCTCTTGCTGAAAGAAATGGAATTAATTATCAAACTTCAAGAAGGTAAAAGGGTTAAGCCTTCCCTTCGGGATTCCCAGCAGATAGGTTCAGCATTATGCAATTGTCATGAGAATTTATGAGGCGGAAGCTACTAGAGTAACTAGGAAAAATATGCACAGTTAAAATTACATTTCTGTTCTTGTCCTTCAGCTTAACCCCTTGGTGGACCATAAACTGAAATGTTTCTGGGTTTGTGGGGTTATTTTATTTTGTTTTTCCCCAGAGGCTTTTCAGATAGCCTTAAAAAAATTGAAGCTATGATTGGTATATTCAAACCCTGGGTTTAAAGTTTTTCTCACAGTCAACATAGTGATTTGCAAATAAATACTTTCATGTAGTTCTTTCATAAAAAATAATTTATATTTAATATAAATCTGTCAAGCATTCAAAATCATATGTAAAGTAATTTAGAATGTTTACAGAGTTGTAGAACATAGTGCTTTATTGCCTTCAGAAGCATAAAGCAAGAGCCTGACCTGCAGCAATAGAAATCTGAGCTCAACCTTACCCAAAGCTGAAAGAGATAAAGGGATCCTCTTGTTGTGTACATACAGGAAAGGAGACTGAGTTGCACCACTGCATGTGTCTGCTTGCTCTCCTCATGTGGCCCTTCCTCTGCTCTTCCATTCACACCAGACCCATCTTCTGAAAGCTGTGCACGGCTTGGGGTTATGGAAATTTTGAGAGGCTGCTGACCTCTTGACTAATATAACTGTAAGTGCTTGTCCTTGCATCAAAATTATGTTTCCATTTCATCTTGTTCAGCCTAAACCAAACCACCACCATCACTGTGTGAGTAGGTCATGACAGCTCACCAAACAGAAGTGGTAATGAGTTACAGAGCAGTCACTCATCTGATCTAACCCTCCTTCCTAGATGCATCTTCAGTAGCATCCCTTGTTGCCAGCTCCCTGCTATGTACCTGTCTGCTTCTGTAGGATCTTTCTAAAGTCTATATTGGGGCATTGTCTCCATAGTGCATATAGCAACTGTGCCTTTTATATATGCAAAGTCCATAGCACTCACAGAAGCAAAGTAGTGCTTGTCCTTCCCAAACAGAAGCTGTTACGTGTGGGCCAAGTAAAAATCTCTTTGCAAAGCGTGGGACCAACTTCTTTTCCTTTCCCTTGGAAAAATACTAAGTGTTTCAAAAAGCCCTTGGTGTTCCAGGAAAAAGGAGAATGGGTGGCTCTTCACAGCATTTTAACACATCTAAACATGACCAGACAGAAGTAATACAAATGCTTTCCTCTCCTAGATGTCTTGTCCCATTTGCCTCCAAATTTTCCAACAAAATTATATGCTCTTACCAAATTTTCCCTGTAAAAATTCAAGGAGGTCAGTTTAGCTTTTGCAAAGCTAGATGGTGACAAGGATACTTTCTCCTTAATTATGATTATATTAGCCTCCCTGTATAGTATGTGCTAACTCTGTAGAGGCTTCTAATTCACACTGCTTGCATTTATTTATTTATTTCCATAAAAAGGGAATAGCTACATCTGTTTAAAAATAGCTGTATTAATTTTCTACCTCAGTTTTGTGTCATTTTCCTTATGCACAGATGGAGTGGGTAGGAATCTGCCTATGTATTGTTTGGAAGTAAGCATGGGACAAGCACTTCAGGGCCAATCCTGATGCCTGCTGCAGCGCATTGGTGCCATTTCTGTGGGTGTACACAAAGGCTGAGAAGCAACCAGCTCACACTCTGTTAGAATCTGCCTTTAGTGATGTGTGGACCACTGGGTCTCTGCAACTTGTCACGAACTGCTGGAAGACTTTCTGAGATCGTGTTCAACCTCAGAAAAGAGCAGGTGGAAAATTGGCCAGTGGAAAAAAATAGGGTCAAAGTAGAGTCAAAAGCTTGGTTGGGAGGAGAAGGAACAGAGCATTGAAATGGATGCACAGATGGACGTTGCACTCTAAAATTCTGACCTGGCATTCCACTAATTATAATAGCTGTATCTGTATTGACACCCAGTGTTGTGTATTAGATCTACTTGTGCCAGGCTGTTGGTAGGACAGCAGAAGAAGGAATTTCTTTGCCCTGGTTCAAGATGTTGGCTTACTTTTAGCTTAAAGAAATGTGGTTTGTGGAAAAGAATATATTGAAATTAATATATGAAATTAATCTCTGAAGGGCAGAGGGAGAGAGGGAAAAGGTTTGGTTAATGAATACAGTTTAAGGAGAGTTCTTTGGTAGATGCAGACTCCTGGTCAATTTGTGCTCTCAAGTAGATGCTGAGATGTTGACTGGAGGGAAGAGTGAGAAAGGAGAACATAGCTTCATGATTGTGCATAAAAATAACATTAGAGTTTTCCTATGACGCTTTCTTATCTATCTCTTCCCCAATAAAGGTCTGAGTGATTTGCAAATTCTTTACAAATGAGCCTACCCTGTTTGAATGTTGGGAAGCGCAGTGTGACAGGCTCTTAATGGCAGTAGGCACCATGTGTAACTGTTGCTGTTCTATGTGTATGTGCTGTGCATACATACGGTCAGCAATGAAATGTGTATGGGAAATGAATGAAAAGCAGTCCATGAACCTGCTTCTTTTTTACTTGTTCTCTGTATGATGCAAATGAATTTTTGTATAACGTTCACATACATCCTAAGTGTAAGAAATAATCAACTGGAGTATTTGAGGGCTGTTTGTGGATATTTTGCCCAATTCCCTGACATGCGTCTTGCTAATTTTATTCTCTCTTTAGGAAGAACAATGATTTTTGTTGCTTGAAAATAAGAGAAAACTCAGCACCTAGACAGTGCAGTTGTTTCTAAACAAGCACATTTGCAAATGCAATGTAGAGAGAACCTTAAAATGAATTCTTTTCAACTCTGATAGACTGAATATGAATTCTGATGTCAGAGTTGAGTATGTTGGGCAGGGACTGGACTGACTGTGTCTCAGAGGTCTTCCTTACAGTTGTAAGGTGATTTGTTACTGAGGAGCAGAGCAATCCACATCCCTGGGTTCCAGGTAGTTGTGGAGCCAACCTCTGGGGATGACTGAGAGAGGCATGATATTCTGGGCAGCTACAGGAAAGGTCATCCCCAAGGGGAGGCTTGGGTAATTATCAATTACTTGCTCTGTCTTCTGGTCTTTGCAAGGTCCCTTCTGGGCATTAACACCACTCTTACTAAGTGGTGCATCCTATTCTTCCTTATGACCAGGTCTGCACAGTGACTCACTCTGCTAACACGGAGTTCCCCTACCATTCTCTGAAAGGACATTTTATCCTTATTTTATGATAAGCAGCAGCAGAAGTACTGCCACTCTTTCTCGGTAAAGAACAAGTGGTTCTCCCTGGGAAAGTTGGTCAGTATAATCCTTTTTACCTTTAAGGAAAACAGGACCCCAGAGGCAGTGCATGACTTGCCCAGGCTGGTGTGGCAAATCTACAGTGGCACTTGGCATCTGCAAGAGCTGAGCTCCTGGTGGTTTCTTCTCACCACTGATTTGTGTGATCCATCAGCAGGGCCTGACGCACTGCATCAGAGTAATTGTTACCTAAGCCTTCATGGCTGGCTGCTCTCCATGCTTCTGCATGCTCCCTGTGCATACATATTGACTGATGAATGCACACCCTGTTGAGTGTTATTGCTTTCTTAATGTGCTGCAATTTTTCCCCCAATATCCTAACTGAGAATGATCGTCGCTGTTGAATGTCCTTTCTCCATTTGCCACAACCCGTGTTTATTTACAAGAGCACATTTTGCATCAGCTGTCGCTCCGTTCTCACTGAAATCGAAGTTTCAAGTTGATAGAACAATAAAAGATATAAATTAGCTATTATAATTAACTGAATGGCATGAGTGAGCTTTCAAATACCAGACTCCTAATTACACAATACACACACGAGAGCTTAAGCATCTCTGCCCTTCTGTCTGTGCTGGGACTAGGCACTGCCTCCATCCTGATCTCAGCCCAGCAGGCAGCATTTCATGCCTCAGTCCCGGCTGGTGCCAGCCTATGAATGAAGAAGGTGAGGGCTCGCCCACTCTAACCATCTTTTATTGCTGTCCTGCGTAATCTTTGTTGTACCTCATGAGCAGGCCCAGAAGCGGCGGAGGAGGGAGAAATGTCATTTCCTTGGAGAAGGGGTGTTATTTCCCAGCCTGTACAGCTTTGGAGAGAAATCCTGGCAGCCACTAAGGCTTATCTGCTGGGCCTTTCTATGGGTAGACAGAAGACCACATTTTTCTTCTCGATAGGGCAATTTTCTGCCACTGTCCCCTTCAACTTTTCACCTGGAGCTATGCCACCCAGCCACACCAGATGTTTGCCCACACCACGTTCAGCATCCAAAGCCTGGTCACAAACATCATGCATTACTCTCCTGCAAGCCTCACTTCTCCACATCTATTTGATGTGTTGGTTTGAAGGAGCTGAGCTGGGCCTCCATGGGTCAATGGCAACGTTTAACCTCCCTGCAAGCTGCTGGCATGTCTGTAGTTAGTTGAGCCCTTTGTCATTTTGACAGCAGGTGATTCCATATGGGCAGACGCAAGAGCATTGCTCATTTTTTAGGTGAGGGCAGTCAATAAGCCTCTAGAAGGAGAGTTAATACTTATATATTGCTCAAGTTGCAGACTAAAGAAAATCAGAGGCAGGAGGTTTGACTGATTACAGCCAAAGGAAAGTTTATGTGGACAAGCAACATATATCCCCAGATCAGGAGTGTACTTGAGGAAGGATGCTGTGCTTAGGAGCTGAATCCATGTGGTGAGGCTCTACAGGTGTTGGGACAGCTTGTTAACAGCCGGAAGCAGAGAGAGCAAGCCTTTTTGTAGCTCTTTAAAACCCCAGGTGGATATATGAACTTAGGTTTGTGCTCTTCCTTGCACCTGTTTTTGGGCTTTAAAATGTATGATCTGTATTCACATCCATGTATCTGGAATCTTCCTTTATTTCTACCTTAACTCTAGTCTTTTTGCTCTAAGACGTTGTCATGGTAATGGACCCACAACTAAGATCTCCATGTCTAGATGTAAGGCAACTCTTTCAGAAACAAAATACTTAACTGTTCCTTTGCCCCTCCAGCCAAGCCAAAACCATTTTTCTATGGTGCCTGTGGAACTGGAGAGCTTTCTTGACAAAGCATCATAGTTAAATTTTAGAAATGATAATTCATGAATTATCATTACAGTTGAATAGTGGTTTCTCAGCATACAGTGTGGACGTGGAAAGAGAGCATGAACTTTTGGCACAGTCCAGAAAGATCAGGAGACAATTCAGCCAGTCCAAATCTTTCACAGAGCAGCTATCACTTTTGATAAGATTTTAGTTTTGAGAAAATCTGACACACTTATTATACAACTGTTTTCTATGATCCTGCATTACCTTATTGTTTTATATTAATATTTTGACATTATTGAAACAAAGTATTATTTTTTTTTACTGGAGAAAACAACTAGCAAAACAAAGTGTTCTGAAGACTCCAAACTTTTTTTTTTTCCCCCCCCATCTCTGCATCTTTTTTTCATCATGGTAAATCTGAGAGTACAGCTTTTTAGAAGAAAAAAGCACTCTTCATATATTGGAATTCCTGACCAGGGCTACTATAAGATTGTATTACATGAACCCTCAAAGGATTAACAACCATTTAAATCAAAGATGACTGAATAAATGGCAATGAATAATTTATTCAATTAAGTTCTTTTCTATTTTTTCTTTACCAGTTTGTCTGCTAATAGATTGTGACTAATTTAGTTGTTGTTTGAAATATTTTACTAATAGTTTCCTAAATTATCTGATCAGGAAAAAAAATTATCAAATTTAACAGAATGTGTAATCATGATACAGAATTTAAAAAGGAGTTTTATAGTACCATAGGATGTTGATATTCTTTAACTGCTTTTTGCAAAAAGGAAAATATTATCTGAAACCCCCAGGTGCTTGAAATTATTTCAATTTCTACACTTACTGTTTTCATAGCTATTTTTATATATAAAAAGAAAACCCCAGTATGTAAGAGAGTCTCAAGCTATAGGTAGGTGTTCAAAAACAAGTCATGGGGTGTATTTGATATTCAAATTTCCTTGAATTTTATTTGCATTCATAAGACACATAGCCTGTGTTATTCTCTGATTGGATGATCTCAGCCTTCTAGATTATTTTATGTGACTACTCAATTACATTTTGAATCCAAACTTCCAACAACATCCTAGAAGTCAATATTTCAAGGAAAACTTCTGCCCTAAAGCCACTCACAGGTGTTTTTACTCTAAATAGAAGTGGATAAAGGTTTTATTTTAATATGTTTGGTCTGAAAAGATTTTGAATTTCAATTTTGTATGTTGCAATTCCTGAATAAAGTCAAAGGTGCTTATTTTGGAAGGGCACACAGTAGTATTTACCAATGTTTAAAATTACTTCACCCAGGCCAGTCTTGACCATTCTTCTACATGTCTGTCCATTAAAGAAGGACACTTTTCATTTTGCTTTGAAGCATGGGCTGGTTTTTTGGACAGACTATGCTTGCTCACTTCATTATACCGGAGAACCCCTTTCAAGCTTGTCCCTCACCACAGTGGAGAAGTCACCCACATCCGGGACAAGCCCTGCTGTGCCACTAGCCACGGTGATAGGGAACACTGCCAGTCTTGTTCTCCAGTTTGCCCCAGCAACAAAGGGCTATGTCCCACTGAGGTGGGAGGTGCATATTAAATTAAAATATATATTGTCAAATAACTGAAGAGGAAAGAAAACTTGCTTCCTCTATAATTCAAAAGGGAACCAGAGCTGTAGTGCTTTTCTTGCTGGGGCTTGTGTGGGGGTTAGCAGGCAGAGGAGTGTCAGTGAAGGCAGCAGTAGTGAGGAACATGTTTTGTGCAAGGTGGTCGGCAGCATTTGGCGTGTCACTGTGTGACAGACGTGTGGTGACACCATGCTGCTAGCCAAAGAGTTAAAATCTTTGTGATGAGGAGGTGAGAGATAAAAGATGGTTTGCTATGCTTCATGTATTATGGCTGTGATTGACAGATAGAGCAATACTTATTCCTTAATGCCTGTTTCATATGTTTCTTTCGAGCACCACAGTGTCTCTCCTTGAAGCTATGTGATATTGATCCAACAAGGCCTGTAACTTCTGTGTCTGAAAACTCAGCATGTGCATGAATAATTTGCTGAATGTATGCAGATTTCAACATGTGTTCACAGCAAAGCATAATTTGGACCACTGAAAACTGGCTGGGAGTGAAGGAGTCTCAGCATCTCAGACACTGATCTGAGGTGTTTTGAAAATGCTGTCCCCTGCCTTGTAGCTTCATGTTTTCATAAATAGATGAAAATGCTGATGAGGAAGATTTCTAAAGATTTATCTTGCTTCCTAAGTTTGGTTGCATGAAACAGGATTGCATTTTAACTGTGTACACAGAATTTTGATTAAATGGCTAACTTAGCGTTACTTTAAGATGTAATTTTAATTGGGGTTTTCCTAGAAGATAGAATAATTTTTCCTTCTTTCCCCATCAATGCTGACATAGGTGGAAACTCCTTTCTGTATTGCTGTAGCCTATTCTCGCACAGCTGACAACATTAGCATGAATCACCAGTGAACAGAGACAAGCTACAGTGTCCCTCCCAAATATCACTCCACTGCTCCTGTGCCTACAATACTTTTGTGTCACTTGTTACCCTCCTTCTGCGCAGCTCGACTCTACTCTTTGAAATAGAAATGTTTTCCCAATGAAGACAACTCAGTTGGTTTTCTGAGCACAGTTTGCCTGCAGCAGTCATGGGATTGTGCCCAGAGAAGGCTCTCCCCCTCAGGAAGGGCAGGAGGTGTCCCAGAGCAGGGCTGAGATAAGGACCAGAGCCAGCATACTGCCAGGAACAAGCCTTCACAGAGCATCTTGAGTGCAAAGTGTGAGGACCTCACCCATGTGACTGCTGCAGCAGTACATTTCTTCCTCAGGAATGCTGGGATTAAAAAAAAAAAAATAAAAAAATTACAAGTGGCTGACACCATGCCGAAGAAGCAGCTTTGCATCTGGCCTCCAGGCCTCATATCCTGGGGAAACTCAGCTATGTATTTAATAATGCCTTTAGGAGCAAAATCATTGCCTCGGGAATGGCTCTCTGTTTCCATTATGTTTGATAGAGGATAAATAGAACTTTCAGATGTAGCTTTCTTGGGAAAAAGACCATCCTCGACACACTGGTGCTTGTACAGGTTCTTCTGTTGACTTTGAAGTGGCCAAGGCTTCCTAGCTTTTCCCGATTTAATTTGTCTGGATAGGACTCCATGCACCTTGGCACTAATTCAATGAGAAAGAACAGCGTGCTTTAGTAAAAGAAGACTTCGTGCTGGTCCTATCAATGCCCTGAAGCCAATTTAAGTGATTTTGAGTTAAGAAATATCTAACAACTTTTTCTCATACCGGTAGGATGGTTCAGGAAAAGTTAGTGGTTTCAGTGTGATTAATGAAAACTCACCTCTCACTTGGAGCTTAATTCTTCTGTTAAAGGAATTACAGTTTTTGCTGTTAGCTGAAAGTGGGCTGACCTTCAAATAATTTGCCACATACTTTAAGAGGAGAAATATTTCAGGACCCGTTGATATCGTACCATCTCTATGTGCTTTGCAGGTATTTGCACATTTCTCTTCTGCCAGTTCTGATAAAGACCTTACTCTGAGCAAAATCTACTTCTTAACAGCTATGGGTTATTCAGCAGTTGCCTTTTGCTGTATGAATGATGCAGCCCATAAGAGTGGACGTTGACTCTGCTCTGATCATTTTAAATAAATTTTATTTTTTTTTTAATAAAGAGTTTTGGCTTACTTCCAGTAATCTTTTCTGCTTTGGGATTGAAAGGCATTTCTTCAAAGCTTTTCAGTTCCCTAAAATTCTCTGCCTTATTAGTGAATTAACAGAATAAATAATCAGGATATTCCTCTAATACTGTCAAAGCATTTAATAAGGAATGAAAGAGGATTTCTTTTGTTCCTACAGTTATGGCTATTGAAGCAAATTGTGGTAGTGAACATTATATGATTTTTGATAATTTTGGTTTTTGAGAGTAGCTTAGACTACTGTGCATACAGTTACAACCTGCTATCACAGGGGAACATAAGGCATTGAATGCCACAGGAATAGCAAAGTCTCATACAAACTGGGAGGAGACTGATTTTTGTGGGTAAAGCATTCAGTTAGGCCATTAGCAGGAAGTCTGGTTTATGTATATTCCTCAGCTATATGCCTTCTGTGGGTCCTTGGAGGTATTTAGGGGCAAATATTAAGACATTTAGGCATGCAGCTCTCATGGGATTTAAGGGACTTTATTGACTATGTGAGCCTCAACTTTCTGGGTCTGATTTCCACCAAAGGAAATGATGTTCCTTTCATATTACCTGTATTGCAGTTACAAGCTTTGGATAGAAAGCAGTTTCTCATAGTGTGTGTCATTTCATCAGCTACCAAAATGGAGCCAGGGACCAAATATACAGATACTGAATGCAGATGATACTGTAGCGTATGGGAATGTGTGTGCGTGTATATATCCATGTGCACGTTCACACTGTCTCTCCGGTAACCTTTTCTGTCTCTTTCTAGCTTTGTTAATGTCGAGGTAAAAACACTTCCTTTCTATCTCCTGTCTTCTTAAATAGCTTTTCTGACTTTCCGTTCTTCATTTTTCATCTGATTTGAATCTAAGCTGTGAGGAAGATGAACCTCTGACCTACTGAAGAACATCACTCTTGTGAGTAAGAATCTATATTAAAAGATGTTTAAATTCTGCACAGAAACAAGTGTTTTTAAAGCAGTTAGATCCATTTCCTTGTAAATTTGACTCTCATTTTGCATTATATTGCACTCTATAACGTGTGAAACGTATAAAGGGCAAATTGAAATGCTATGAATATGCTTCTCTGTAATCTACTATATTATACAACATGAAATTTGTTAAAAAGTTAAACAAATTATTTCAAAACAGGATAACAGAATGACTGAAGTATCATTTGAAAAGATGGAAAGGGTATGTCTGCATATTTTAAGTGTAGCTTTAACACAGCTTGCTTTTAAAAGGAAATTATGGAAAATTTTAGCCAATTCCACACAACCCCTTGGTTTTGATAGAACTTCATGAACAGAGTCTGGTTCCATAAAACCTTTTTCAGCAAAATCTATATAAAACCTTAATTAAAACATACTGTCTCTACCAGTGCTGCAGGAAATCAGATAACAAAGCAATGGCACCCAATATGTTGCTCTAGATGAAATAATTTCCTATTTCATTTATAGAAACATAGATTCATGGAAACATAGAATGGTTTGGGTTGGAAAGAACCTTTAAAGGTCATCTAGTCCAACCTTCCTGCAGTGAGCAGGGACATCTTTAACTAGATCAGGTTGCTCAGAGCCCCATCCAACTTGACCTGGAAAGTTTCCAGAGATGGTGCTTCTACCACTTCTCTGGGTGACCTGTGCCAGTGTTGCATCACCCTTACTGTAAAAAATTTCTTCCTTATATGCAGTCTAAATCTACCCACTTCCAGTCTAAAGCCATTACCCCTTGTCTTATCACTACAAGATCTTGCATAAGGCCCCTCCCCATCTTTCTCATAGGCCCCCTTTAAGTACTGAAAGGCCCCAGTAAGGTCTCCCCAGAGCCTTCTCTTCTCCAGGCTGAACAACCCCAGATCTCTCAGCCTTCCTTCATTGGAGAGATGATCCAGCCCTCTCATTGTTTTTTATGGCCCTTCTCTAGACTCACTCCATCAGGTTGATGTCTTTCCTGTGCTGAGGGCTCTAGAGCTGATGCTGGTGAAATCTTATGAGAGTGGAGTAAAGCAGAAGCATCACATCCCTTAACCTGCTGGCCATGCTGCTTTTGATGCATCCCAGGACACAGTTGGGTTTCTGGGCTGAGACACCACAGTATCAGCTTGTGTCCATCTTTTTATCTACCAGTATCCCCAGGTCCTTCTTTTCAGGGCTGCTCTCAATCCCATCATCTCCCAGGCTGTATGGATACCAGGGATTGCCCTGACTCAGGTGTAGGACCTTCCACTTGGTATTGTTGAACCTCATGTGGTTCACACAAGCCCATTTCTCAAGCTTGTCTAGGTCCCTCTGGATGACAACCTGTCCCTCAGGTATGTCAACTGCAGCACTCAGCTTGGTACCATCTGCAAACTTGCTGAGGGTGCACTCGATCACACTGTCTGTGTCATTGGTGAAGATCCTGAACATCATCGGTCCCAGTATGGGCCCCTAAGGGACATCATTTGTCACTAGTCTCCCCTGGGACATCGAGCTGTTGACCACTACCCTCTGGATTCAACCATCCAACCAATTCATTATTCACTGAACAGTCCACCCATCAAATCTGTACGTCTCCAATTTATAGAGAAAGATGTAGGGGACCAAGTCAAAGGCTTTACAGAAGTCCAGATAGACTGTATCCGTATCTCTTCCATTGTCCACTTGTACAGTCACTCCATTGTAGAAGGTCACTAGTTCAGTCAGGCAGGACTTGCCCTCGGTGAAGCCATGACAGCTGTCTCAAATCACCTCCCTGTCCTCCATGAGGACCTTGGCATAGCTTCTAGGAGGATCTGTTCCATGATCTTCCTAGGCACGGAGGGGAGGTTGGCATGGTCCTAAAGAATGCTTCACTTTCTCTTCATTAAGTCCATTTGCATCCTTCTTCATCCTGGAGATGATCTAAGAGCAGGCACTGCAGGCTGTGCTTAAACAGTTGTCATTTGTAAGACCATAAAGTGTATGATGCATTTCTATAGGAGTTCCCCTAATGAAATTAACGGTGCTGTCACTGCGCTCACAAGCATTTGCACAACAGACTGATCTGGCTGCTGGCACCAAGTAACATTTGGTTTGAAATTCAGAGGAGAGGGAGACAAATTCTTCCGGGATTTGAAATCATGAAAGAAGAATCCAGCAGCCTCTGTTATTTTTTATCTTCTGAAAATTCTTTGTCTAAGTATTTTAATTCACAGAGGAAGGAGAAAGATTTTTCTGACCCACCTAATGCCTAAACAGCCAGTGTACTGTGGGAAAACAAAAATGAAAGAAAATCCAGCCAAAATTTTTTAATCATAAAAATCCTTGGTCTGACTTCTCTTTGTGTGCTGATGCCATTTATGCTCAATGTGTTCACGTACAAGTGGAAAGGAGATTTCAATCATCAGTTTATGCAGCATGCCCAGTTTTCATGCATTCATGTGTGACCTTTTCTTACCCTGCAGGTACAATTGGCTTCTCAGTGACATATACTTTTTAACTTTCATGCTGGGACTGCATTGAAGTAATGCTGGTTTTGCCCCCTGGAGTCACATCAGGTGACAGACTTTCAAATCACAATTTACATAAATGGTCTCCTGCAGACATCCTGGGGAGGATGGGAATCCCTTACAGAGTGGAGAAACTACCCCTGCCACTTACAGCGGTGGTCCCTCATGATTCATGAGCCATTTCAGTCTGGTGGGCCCTTGAAAGCTATTTCCATTTTTATATATTCTTCATCGCTCTCATCTTGATTGTACATTTCAGTGGCTCTGCAGGGCTGTGAGATCCAGGGATTTCTTTTTCAGTAGCAGCCATTCGGCTTCATTGCTCCTCTCGTAAAATATGCATCTCTTCTTCTGGGAGTCAGCAAAACCAGCGTTGGGCTACCACGAAAAGGAAAGTTGAGTGAGGATGTAAAAGGCAGTATGGACAGAGCAGGCAAGGAGCCTGCATTTCTGTCTAGGCTGGTCAGTGGGCCAGCTCTGAGACAAGCAAATGCAACAGTCAGTCAGCTGACAGCGAAAACCAGCTTAACAGCAGTGACATAATTTTCTTTAACTGGAGATCTGATCAAAAACCTGCTTAGGTCAGTGGAAAAAGACTTCCACTGAGATCAGTAGACTTTGGATCTGTCCCCCAGATGTTCTTCACCTTTGGTAATTAAAATAACTTTTGCTGCTGCCTGTTCCTCATAGCATCAGAGATCCCATGCTGCTGTTAGGGAAGAAATGGACTTGCATATGACTAACAGGTGGAGTGGTTGCAAGGAAGCAGCACTCCAGAATCTGGTCTGTAACACATTTATTACTAATAAAGATGTTAGGGAAGGATAAAACTCAAGAGTGGTTCTTAACCTCTTGGTGAGTTCCCAGAACAGCATGAGGTAGCAAATCTCCAGTTTGGTATCTGCAAAACAAGTGCTGTTCATTTGGAAACACCATGAACCAGAAGCCCAAACAATTTGGAAGTCAGAATCACAGAATGTCTTTGGTTGGAAGAGACCTTCAAGATCATCTAGCCCAACTTTTGACCCAACACTGCAAGCTCACCCCTAAACCGTATCCCTAATGATGACATGAATCTCTTGATTTCATCATTGCTCCACCAATGACTTCTTGCAGGAGTCTTTTTTTAAGGAAATGACAATTTATCATCCAAGGCCCCTTCTGAGATCTCATGAAACTTTCTGGGCATTATGAAAAATGATTGCAGAATTCTAACTATTCACTGCTGGTTTTTTTGGTCCAAACATCACAAGGAAGATTATTTTCTAAGAAGGACAGTTTGAGACATGAAATCTACATCTGATCCTCTGCTTCAGCTTGTAGATCCCAGAGACACCCATTCGTCAAAGCCCAGTTCTGTGTCTCTTCATTGGCTGTTGTACAGTGTTCCAGACCATACTTACCTGGGGCTTGAACTGTGCTCTTGCTTCTCACTCTCCAGCATCCAGCACCTTATGGATGCTTCTGTGATACTGAGCAGTAACAGCACTCCCAATTAGAAACAACAAAAGCAAGTGTTAACAGTGCTTATTTTGTTGCTCTGGCCACATGTCTTTATGTATCCAGAAGTTTTATGTAGATATTGGCAGAGAGCTAAAGGAAACCCACAGCCCTGTTTCTACAAAGTGAGAAATTACAGAGAATTGATCTGGGGAATATGGTAAAAGAACATAAACAAAACCAAAACCCTGTTACCAATATAACATCTCTGTCCTGACCATAGAGAAGTCAGAAGTAAATCTGTCTCCTGTCTTTCAGCCATGTATATTTTGATCACAATCCACAGCTAACTCTTTGACATGCTCATGCTGGACATGGAGGAGATGAAGAACCCCAGGAGACACCAAGACTGTGGTCCCCACAGGAGATACCTGTCGGGGAAAACACTACAGTGATCAAGCCGGAGTTGCCAAGCCTGCAAGCCTGAGGGAAATCCCTGTGAGTGAAAGGCAAGCACTGCTATTCTGGGAGGAAAACTGCTGCTCTCTTGCAGGTAAATAAGCATTGATGATCTGCCACCTGTAGCATTGCTGTGTTGTGACACTGGACACAATGAGGTCATGCTTTCGGCTATACATGGGTACTTTAACCTGTATTTGTCTGTATTTTGAATGAATGCTTTACTCTGTTTCCTGACTTGTCTAGCACTCCCTCATGGTGAAAGTACTTCTGCTTGGCATTTCCTGTCAGGAGCAGTCTGTTTCTATTACCATGGCAGCAACACACCATCACTAATAACAAGTAGCCATTGTGCTTCTGGCCCCAGAAAAAAAAGCACGATAGGGAAGTGTGCCTCTAGTTTGCAGGCAACAGTCCTTAACTTCCTAATTGATTTTCAATACTCAAAATTTCACCCATGCACAATCAGTTTGCCATCTACAATCCCAAAGAAAAAGGCAGTGATCCTACCCAATGGTCACAAATTTGCAGGGGATAGAATGGGGCTTCACAAGTTCCAAGATGAGTAAGAGTACCAAAAACTAGCCCATCTTCATTTTTCCCAAAAGGGACAGCAGTTCACAGAAACATCATCTTCAATGCAAGGTCTCGGATGCTTCACATACATTGATGAACAAAGCATCACTATGACCTGTGAAGGAGAGAGGTTCTCTGACACCTCTGTGTACTTGTAGGACAGCAAGAGGTGAGGTGACCTGCCCAGGGCAGTGGGCAGCTGATGACAAGAGCCAGAAATAGAAAGCCTCTTCCTGACCTCCAGGCCCACAACTTTCTGCTTCCAGGTCTTCCTTCTGTCATCTTGGATTAAATGGTCGAGTGAATGGCTCAGCATGAGTGGACATATAAAATCACACAAGGAAATGTCCGTGTTGGGTTAACACTATTGTTGCCTGAGTTTAATGATGTGAGCTCAAAGTTGTACTTACCAGGTATCCTGTGTTAGGATTTCCCTGGAGTCAGTGGCTTTGCTTCTCCATGAGCCAGCCTGTAATTTGTGAAAACACTATATTTGCTTCTATTTTTGAGTTGTGTTTCCTGTCATTTCCTTCATGGTTATCAGGGCTGTGTAGTTCTGCAAGAGCTCAGTCAGTATGAGAGGAAACAGCAGTACATGGGGAAAATGACAGAGAAAACTTCAAAAACTTCAGAGTTTCAGGCAGAGGCATAAGCTTATCTGAACCTCTTTGGTGTGGAAATTGAGACAGAATGTTATGAAAAATCATAATCTTAAGACATCTGGCAGATCAGAATTTCAGCTGGGTTTGAAGTAACTTGATTGACCTTTCCTGCACTGTTTCTGTATTTTGCCTTCCTGTCCACTGTGAACAGGAGGTGGCAGAAGTGCATGAGGGTTTCAGTATGTGGTGGGTACACCCCCTGCTCCCCCACTCTCTCTCCTTTGTTATCAACATATCGAGGGGCCAACAAAAATCTTAGCCAACTGAAGAGTCCTTTCTAAGCTTTACAAGAACGTTTTGGGTATTTTTGGAGGTTGGGAGAGGAAGCATGCAGAGGTGAATAATTCTTTTCTGCGAGCAGGCTTGTTTGCGTGGGGGCAGCCAAGTCAACTGGCAGTCTCATAACATGGAGGTGATATAAGGGTAAAAGTAATATAAAACTGTGCAGGATAAATTCCCCCTGACATACACCCCGTGCCACTTCAGGGAAATTGATGGCTTGTATGGATTGTAAAAAGAGTACAGATTTTGGCCTTTTGTTTTTATGCAAGGCTACAAATTCTTGACGCTGTGATTGTTACCCTTGATATGAAAGTTGCATGCTATGATTCAGTGGTTTTAGCTCTCTTCAAAAAACTTATTAAACACTGATTGTACATGTGTATAATTATTCTGCTGGAAATCTCAGTCCACTTTTTTTTTAATGCAAGAGTCAATAGTTAGAGGTCTGTCAAGTCTGTTTATTATAAAACCCTGTTGTCAAGAGTATATAACTGGGCTGTAAGCATTCATTCTAATCTAAACCAATTGCCCAGAAAGAGTCTGCTAAAGTAGGTAAATTAAAAGAGGGAAGAAAAAAAAAAAAAAGGCAGAAAGATAAAAAAATCTATATTGCTCTTTCTAGTTCCATGTCCTTTAGCAAAGTACTATGAGGCATCCAGCTCTGCAGTCTCAGGATGAGCACAAGGCTGTGGTGCTTCTCTCCTTTCTGCTGCAGAGGGAAATAAAAGGTTAACATTATTCCTTCCTCCTTCAAATGCTGCAGATGGTTTTCTGTTCCAGGCAGACAGCAGTGCAGCTCCTGGTGCCAAAGTCCAGACTCCAGGCAGAGGTTTCTGAGCCATGACTGCCTTTCTAGCAGATGCCTTTAACCAAATCCAGGTCCGTTCTTTATTTTGCATAAAAGGAGTAGTTATGATCCATGGGAGGTTCCATCAGCCAATGTCATAGTCCCTCTGGCCTGAAACTTTGTAGTAGGATAATCCAAACCAACCTCTGCACTGGGTCCCCATCAGGGAGACTGCTGCAGGAGCAAGTGCTAGGAACTTGTGCCAGAGCTGACACTGAAGCCCTTCTTGCTGTTGCCCTGTTTGCAGTAGGTGGGTTTGGTCAGAGGAGTCTGGTGGGCTTCTTGGCACCACTGTCCCAGGCTGTCCAGGTAATCAGGCAGTGGCACTGCATGCAGATAAAATAGGAGCTTGATGGGAGGGAGTGCCCATTTCAGATCTGCTGGGATATGCATGGATCTGCCTACAATTTGGGACAATTTTTGAGGTCCCCAGGACTGTCTCCACAGCCCTGGGACTTTCTTTAATTTCATAGCAGAGAGCTGGGTGTTGTTATGTGGAGAAACAGTTGTTTGGATCGATAAGGGGGACAGGATAATTAAACATTTAAGTCCCCTCCACTGGGGGGAATATGGAGGAGCTTGATCCCTAGGCCCTGAACACCACAACCTCCACTGCCTAATATGGCAGAGAGTAGTCATGCTGAAAATAACTTCCAGTTTGAACAGAGAAGTCTCTGGTAAGTCTCCCTTTAGTCTCCAAAAGCAGGCATGAGAGGAATGAGTCAAGCGAGAAGAAATCTCTGGCTTTTCTGCGTGCCATTTTAGGCAGGTGAGGTCTACTGTACTTGTGTGTGTCTGCCTGGTAACTGCAGAAATTATTTGGGTGCATCATTAGACATTTCGGTGTAGAATTGTTATGGCTGGAGAAGCACCTTTTGCAGAACTGGATCATTGCATAAGCAACTCCTTGTCATAATAGTATTTTTTAAATGGCCTGTGCTTCCAATAGGCAATAAAGCACATCAACAATATTTTGGGAAACAGTCATACCTATGATCCCCAGATGTACATCCCTGTGGGACACCATACCTCTAAGAGTCTGCTGACTAAACCAGGCTGTGTAAATGGAAAGGAGAACAAAGCAGCTTTCTGTAGCAAGGCACAGGATTAAAAAAAAAAGAATCCCTGAAAGTTTTCTGCTTCTTTCTGTGGATGTTCCTGTTTATGGAACAGAATCTGAGGACCAAAGTGATTCACAGAATCACAGAATTTCCTAGATTGGAAAAGACCTTTAAGATCATCTCATCCATTCACTAACCTAACATTTGACTAAACCATAACCCTCAGCACTACATCTGCACAACTCTTAAATACCTCCAGGGATGGGAACTCATCCACTTCCCTGGGCAAGTTGTTCTGGTGCCTGATAACCTGTTCAGTAAAGAATTTGGTAAAGTAACAAGCAAGTCTTGTTTCCTCAGCCTCATCTCACATAGCAGGTGTTGCCATCCCAAACAAAATACAGAGTAAAGAGAAAGGAAATGACATTGTTATTCATCATTCTAAATTTAAAGAAACACTGTTAGGAAATATTTTTAGCCCTTCATGATTTAACATTTAGCTCAACCTTAAAATCATAGTGAAGCCCAAAAGAATCTGAACTACTTTTTTTTTAAGCACTGCTCTCAGCAACACTAATAAAAAATTGCTGAAGATATAAAATGATTCAAAATCATAATAGTTCATCGAATGCAATTAAAAAATTCTCATCTTTCATTTCAGCACTGCTGGTTCATTTGTGCTTCAGAGACCACTGGGCTGAGCAAGTTTCTCAAGTAGAGATGTCAGCTCTGAGCCATTTTGGGGAGCTGGCATGCTTGCCTCGGGATGTCTGAGGGAAGAGGGCAGCCAGCTCAGAAAGACACAATGAAGTAATATGGCCTAGGGATTTCCAGGCTAAGACCCTGAAGGTGTTCCAGAGTGTCATATTGCTAACAGAAGTGCACCTTTCCAAGGGCAATATTAAACCCAGGGCTGTCAGTCTTCTAATTCACCTTGGTGAGTTGGAAACTTTCCTTGTGTAGTTGCTGAAGCTTGTGACTAGCACCCTTGACTGCTTCCTCAGGAATGGCAGACTGTGGCAAAATCAGTAATACCTCACAGACTGGTAGCAATATCATTAAAATATTAAAATATATGTGTATTTGAAAACTGTCACTGCTGAATGGCCAAAGCTGAAAGACTGAATTTATTACCCAGACTTTCAGTGAGGCTTTTTACTTTTAATCCTTCTGGCAATACTTCCCCCCTCTCTTTGCTCCTAAAATAAAATTTCATTTCTTTGGATTTTAATTTTGAGAGAAAAACTGCTGAATATCTTTGGAGGTTTCTTAGAAATGTGATGGCTGCTGTGTCAGGCATTTTGGGTGAAGAAATACTGCAGCTGAGCTGATGGAAAATAACCTATTGCTTGATTTTATTAACCATTGCCTGGTTACTTTTTTGTCCTAAAAAGGACAGAACTATATCTGGTCACAAGCTAGTGTTTCATCTAAGCTGAGAATAAGCCAAAAAGTGACAAAAGTAAGTAGCTAACGCACTGGGATAATGTTACCTTACAAGTGTTGGAGAATTTGAATATATTTTGTGAGATTATAATTTTGGACTTCTTCCCAATCTCACTCCTTTGTTTTGAATACTGATAGGTTATATGAGCATTGCTTTCACTCACAAAAGCTGTCTGAATCTAAAATAAAACATTTCAAAATTAAAAAAAAATTTAAAAAAAAAGGGCAAAGTCAGAAAGATTGAGACAGCAGCCCTCTTGGAGAACATCGTTTGAAAGCAGTATCATTAGAGGTGTTAGCACTGAGACAAGAGAGCGTGTGCACACAATTCCTTGCGTCACTAAATGTGACTTCCAAAACCTCATATTATCTTCTGTAAAAGCTACCATCCTGTCAAACATTTTTGCAGTTGATCTCTTTGCTGCTGAAACTATAAAGAAAGCTCAAATAAAGTTGAAACTATTTTTTGCTATTAAAAAAGCCACATCCTTTTTCTTTTCATCTTCTTGTTCTAAAAACCTGGCTGTACAGCATTTGATCAAGCTTTCAAAAAACACAAACCAAAATTCTCCCTCAGGCATAAAGCAGTCTTGGGAAGTTTTGGCTCAAGATACAGCTATTTGTGGAAAAAAAAATGAAAACAAGATCTTGGAAACAAAATTTTTCAGCAGCCATAACTGCACATCGCTATTGTGTCTCTAATTATTACGTGGAGATATGCATTTAGGTATTTAGAAAAGCTGGGGGATTGATATTACTACTGAAAGACTGCAGTGGGGCTAGCAGATGTGATAAGGAGAGGGGACCCTGCAGCAGCACAGCTGCTTTCCAGCTCCATGTCAGGATATGGCCATGCAGCAGTGGTTAGGTGAAAGGAGGTGCTTTTGTGTCTTTTGTAGTCTCCCCAGTAAATCCTCTTCCAAAGGGAAATGCTGGAGAGTGAATGCAGCTGAGGTGCTCTTTCTCTACATCATTCACGTGCAGGTCTCGGTCCTGAATGGGGAGCTGATGTTTAGCCATCAAAAGGATATTTCATACCCATTTTGACTTGTTTAGTTGTTGGCAACTAGGCAGTCTGCTGCTCTGTGTGTGTAAGCCCACTTCTGGACAATTACGTGCTAGTAATCGGAGCTGAGCTGACAGCACAGATGTCATTAATGGATATTAAGACTTCTGTCAACTTTGACCTGTATCTTATTTAAATCAGGGGTCTGAAATGATAGCTGACCACCTCCGTGACCTCCTGCTAAGCAGTTATATCAGTAGTTAATATATCAGATTTTCCCAATCATATATGTTCCCTCATTTCTATGTTGTTCTGTCACTATTTTCTCACCTTTACCTACCTATAATTTTCTTCAATAAACTGCCAAAATTACTTGGTTGCTCATTTTCAAGGCTGGAGTAAGCATTCTTTAAAGACATGTTAAGCATTAAAAATAGCAAGGAGTAATGATGAATAATTGGGATGAACTGAGTGAGAATTGATAAGAAATAAAGGAAATAATTGAAGGGGAAAAAATTCTATTACCATTAGTAACATAAAGTAAGATAATAATTGCAGAAGTTACGCTTAGTAATCCAGAGGAATGCCCACCCTGAGCCCTGATACTGGGGACATATCTGACATGCACTTAGCATCTCTAAGTAGGACTGTGGAAATTTTTTTGTCTGTGGGACAATCTCAAAGGTAGCTCTGTCTTATGTATAGAAAATGGTGGAGTCATCCAGATTTAGAAGCACAAATGCATGGCTTAAATCTGTGTCACTCCCCTTTTCTCTAAACTGCAAAGTCGAAGTTTTGCTTTTGCGAAGAGTACAAAAGAGTCTCACTGCTTGACCTTTTCCATTTACAAAGGAGGCATTTGGGCTGTAGTAAACTCATATTTTTCATCAGAGCTGTGTCTGTGCCAGCAATGGAGCTACAGGCATCAGAAAAAGTGACTATGTGACCAGCTCCCCTCTGCAATTTTCTCTGTGTAGGACATACACAGGATGGCAGGATTGAAGTTTTATCATAACACAGCCATGTTTTAAAGCAGAACTTTAATGTCAGAATCTCTCCTCCAACACAGTACCTTAACACCTTAATCATTTTTGCCTTTTGAATTTTTGAACCTGCTCCAGTTTTTCTAATTAGGTCATCTGGTATCACTGGGTGTCAGGTGTTGGAAGGGACCTTAGAGATCTTTGAGTCCAACCCCCCAGTGGTACCTAATGAGGGTTCTCGATGTGGGGTCTCCCCCAGCACTGAGCAGGAAGCAAAGTCCACCACCCCTCTTCACTATGATCTGCTGGCTTTACAATGATTTTTATCCATCATTTATAAGCAGTGAACAATTTCCTGACCAGTTTTGTTCTTCCTAAATACCTGCCATTGTTTATTCTGGGTTTCTTCTTCTCCTTGGATGATACCACTTTGGGTTGTTTCCCCCGGATGTGTTCGTAGAATGCAGGTTTTGTTTTACAGCATGTTACCTATGTTACTTCTCACCTGTATCTCTTTAGATACAGATGTATTGCTGTGTTTCTGCCTTTTCTCTTCTTTACCTGAGAGCAACCTCTTTTGCATCCCTAATGAAGGTATTACTCAGTGTCAAAACTGAAGGGAATCTTTGTGAACATTTTGCTCCCTCCTCATTGCACTCTCTCCTGCAGTTTTGCATAGGGCTCCTTATCAGTGTCCCTTCTGCTGTTGCTCTTCATGTAGGTCTGATTAAGCAAATCATTTATGCTCATTGCTGAACTTTGAGAATGCAAACAAGCCCGTCATTTCATCCAGCGGTTGCTCAAAACTTACTTAGAAAGATTTAAGCATGAGCTTAAGTGCTCTGCTGAAAGGAGGCTTCTGTTTTGATTTCATTACTTTTATCCCTTACCTTTTGATTCTAGTCTTATATGCATAAAACATCAATAACTCCCTCTAGAATGGATTCTTTCTTTATCCCATGTCACTTGTTGCTCATGTTTCCAATGCCCGCTTGAAGTTTTCTAATAGCTCTTTTTGTACTGCTTGGTCTATTATTTTACTGGAGATTGAAAATAAAAGTGCTGGGCAGTAATTGCCAAGATCATTCTTCCTTCTGTGTAAATCAATATTATATTTGCTTTATTCCTAGCCTTTGGGACTTTCATAGTTCTCCATGACTTTCAAAAATAATTGCCAATGGTTCAGTAAATTAGCTAGCTAATTCCCTCATCACCTTAGGATGAGGGCAACCAGAGCAGCTGATTGATCTGTATGGTGGATATTTAAAATTTCCAACAATTCCTTTAACCTGTACTACATTAATGGCTATTTGTGTAGGATTTTTGTTATTTCCTGTATCCTTTTTTGCTTTTTTTCCTTTGAAAAAAAAGAGATAGTAAGGGAGTAATTTGGCCTTTGAAGAAATACTGGTGTTTCATCTTCCTCTTGCTTATTAATGAAACTACTCTCTGGCTGGTTTTCCTCTTCCCTACAAAACATTTGTGAAAGCCATTCTTATTCCCCAATATTGCTTGGGTTAGCACAAACTCAGTTTTGCTTCTCCTGTCCTTGTAATTTCTCTTTCCTCCTGTTTTCTCAAATTTCTCTTCTGTTTGCTGCTGCTGGTTTCTGGGCTCTGTTACCTCTGAGTGAAGTAGCTTGTGCCTTCACTGACCTGTTCCTCAAATAATGAGAAACATAGCTGGGCCAGAAGGATCTAATCCATCACAAAATTCTGTCCTACCTGTCCACACTGACCTGGTGTCCTCTCAAACCTGGACGTTTTCACTTTTATTTATCAGTGATGGAAAAGGAATAGCTTTAGGACAGACACTTAAGACTGAGTTTCCAAGATACTTCTTTCCAGGACAGACATAATAGGCAGGTGCCAAGACTAAGCAAGCCTTGTGTTGCCTGTTCCCCTGAGGTCACAGAAGAGACCATCCCTGGAGGTGGCTGCCCATTTTCTCTGTAATTTGTTGCTGTGACCTCAGCTGGTGTGTGTTGTTTGAGCCCAGAACTCTTTTGTTGTTGCCTCTCTCTCATGCACTCCGAGGGCCACTGACTTACATGACCTAGAAAGACTTTTCCATCTTTAACTTCTTTGAAATGGCTTGCCTTCTACAGCAGCTCTCTCCGACTCCTTCATTTCTTCGTCTTTTCTTTTTCCCAGAAGCTCAGTTTTATGCTTCCCAGCTCTCAAAATGCCCTCACTTTAATAAACGATGGCAGTTTGCCAGATGTACTTTGGCCACAATTCTTGTCACACTTGAAATATTTCTGAATAGATAATTGTCACAAACTCTTGCCTGATTTAGGGGTTTTTTTTTCCTATCCTGCTCCTTGTGGCACAGGCTCTCAAATGAGCCTGTACAGCTTGTAGAGTGGGTCATTGTGTTGTCCTCAGCATAATTTACTGTAATGCAATGTACTGTAATGCAATGTACTGTAATCCAGTGTAATGTATTAGACACTAGAATGTGTTAGACAGTGTAATGTGTTAGACACCAGAAGGTGGTCGCCATCCCTGGAGGTGTTTATGGAAAGAGTGGATGTGGTGCTTAGTGCCATGGTCTAGCTGATGTCATGGTGCTGGGTCATGGGCTGGACTTGATGATCTTGGAGGTCTATTCCAGACTCAGCAATTCTGTGATTCTGTATTGGGCAGCTCACACAACCTGTTTCTCATCTGGAGTTGTTGCTATCTTAAAACTATGATTTTAAAGAGGGAGATGGTTTGTTCTCTTTTCTGATGTTGTCTCATGTTCATATGCTTCTATTTTGCTCATTTTCCTCATGGTGGAGGCTGCTTTTTTTGCTACAGTGACCAGATACTTGGATATGAACATATGTTACCAACTACTTGTCTTAGAGGGAGTGAAGGAAAGGGGACTGGGGGGAAAGCACCATTATTTTCTTTCTTCTTCTCTCTAAGATCCTTTCATTAGCTTTTCTAGCACACATCTTTATTACCACGTTCCTGGCTTCCCACTGATTATATCAGATACAGTCTTCTGAAAACATATGGGTAAGACTTTTGAAATGTATTACAGGAAATATTAAAACTACTATCTTGTTGCTAAATGTATAATTATCCTTCTTTTGAGAGAGCCTTATAAAGACCAAGCATGATACCACAGATGGTGTAGTTGGAAACAAGGTACTTAATTAAAACAAAAAGAAAAAAAGGAAAAAGGAAAAAAAAAAAAATCACCATGTTTAATTTATACACTGTCTTGATATTTCTGGGTAGCCCCTATTACCATACTGCTCCAGAAGCCTTGTCCTTCCCTCATTATATTTCTGTTTAAAGCATGTTGTGCATCTTGCCCTGACAGAAGCAGTTCATGTCCCCAGTCAAACCTTTTCATACTTGCAGATGTTTCATCTCACGTTGTTTACATTTCATCACGACTCAAAAGAGGAAGCTGAGTGCTTCAGGACCCTGACAGAGAGGTCACAGTGACAGTCCCTGGCCATACTGCCCAGTCTCTGCTCTTCAATTGTTTTGTGAGCAGGATGCCATTCGTATTAGGTCGGCATCTGTATGACCCTGGAAAAAGTGGATCAGCTTGGATTCTTCCTTCTTGCATGATTGAAAAGATTTTTATGTATGGAAGAAATTCCCACTATACCCTAAAAAATAATCAAAGTCCTGCATGTTAACACAGCAGGTGACTTGCTGCAGTCAGTGGCAGCATCTTCTGCTTCCAGGAAATTTGTCCACTCTGACTTTGTTCTTTATTCCCTGCTGTCTCATATGCTCAAGAATAGACTCACAATTAATATTTGCCATGTTGCCTCATACTCAAACATCAGATAGGATTGAAAAAAAAAATCAAACCTGCCCATTCATTAGGCACTCCTACTCGAAATATATGAGGTGCTGTGGAGGATGACCAAGGGAAGGGAAGGTCCCCAAAAGCTAATGGGACTCTGAGAACAAGCGAACACTGGCTTTGTGTAAATAAACTGTGCTTTGTGATGCACACCATTGTCATGGAGGCTGCGGTCTGCCTTTGCGTGCAGGGCTGAGGAAGACAGCCCTGGTACTCATTCCTAGTTCTAGTGTCCTTGATGCTGAAGGGATGATGAAAAGTTGCAAAGAAATTTAAAAAACATATTGAAAAAAAGGATAGTACAAATGTGAAAGACATCATCCTCCAAGAATTCAGTTATCAAAGCAAAGGTTAAGAGGTGACTTGAACAAGGTTTGTTGATAAATATTTGAGGAGAGGACTGCTGATAGTAAAGGGCTCTTAAATTCAGCAGGCAGAATCATTAAGCAAAACCCAGCATTGGTTGAAGCAGTGTCTATTTGGATCAGAGGTAAGAAATATATTTCCAGCAATGAGGACAGGTAACTGTTGGAACATTTTTGCCTATGTGGTGGGTTTCCTTGTACATTTTAAATACAGATTACTGCTTTTCTAAAAATGTGTCCTCTGGCACCACTGGGTTTAGTATAGAGTTTGTGGATGAATTTCAATGCTGTGATTTTAAGAGAAGGTGAAGTGGAAACAAGACATCTTGATGCTCTTTCCTGACACTATCAACCCCCCACCCCCTTCCAGCTGCTGATACAGTCCCTAACTCCATAACGTGCTCCATCTGCCAGGAACACCCTTCAACTCCTCTTCCCAACACCACACTTTCTTCCTATGTAGCATCTCTTAAGTTTAAAGGACCTGGCAGTACTTCTGGGTATGAATGGCTAGGGCAGGCAGTTCCCCCTCCCCATCTTTGTTGTGGCACATGAGCTTGGCAGTCCATTTAGGCATGGGAATTGTGTGACTGAAGCCTTTGGTTCAGTCTTAGCTAGAATGGTTGTATCTTAGTACAGTTCTGAAGGCCCCAGGGAGATTGCTTATGGCTAAACTGCACCTGACTGGGCAATGCACCCTCCTGTAGGTCACAGCAGCTGAGGAGGTGGATGTGTTTTACCTCCTTGAAGTGCCAGTGCTGAGCTGGTTATTGGCTGTTTTCCCTTTAGATACTGCCACCCATTTGAAACTCCCTGCACAACTAAATCTGCAGCTGAGGGGGGATGCATTCACTAATGCCAAGTCATTTTGACCCTCTGTCTGTAAAACACAGAAGTGTGTCATATTTTATTTTATCACACCTGTGCCTACCTTTCTCAATTTTCCTTATAGCTAAGGGCTGGCTGAAAGATGACAACTCCATACCAAATGCAGAAGTTTTGCCAAGGCTAAGGCTGAGACAGTGTACAAAAATAAAGAAAAGCAGGTGAGTTCTGGTTGTTCAGGCTTTGCTCTAGTCCTATTATTTAATGAAAAGATTCCTCTTTACCTTCTGCATCTTTTTTTTTTCCTATTGCAACACGGTTCAGAAAATAATTTCTTAGACCTTCTCTCTCACAGCAGGTTATACAGCTACTTTATTTTCAGTCTTGATTTGATTGAAATTCTTCTAAAATAGAATTCTTTGTTCTTTTTTAAACAAAGCAAGAAACTCTCTAAACTAAATTTGGAGAAAATGGTCTTTCATCTTTTAAAGACGGTTTTGCAAGGTTTCAGAGGTTTTGAGCTGTATAGCTATATAAGAACTGTAAAGTTCCTCTTGTACTGTCTCTATAACCTTGGCAGGAGCTTGAAGCTCCTATTAGTCTAGTTAATGAGCAATAATAACAGTTATAATGACACTTTGGAATGTTTAAAGAAGATTCTGTGACAATGTGTTGGTCCAATGTGAGATAATCTCAAGTCTAATATAGTTCTGAATCTTGAGCTGTATAAAAACCCAGTTTTGAGATGACATGCCATTCTGAGATAATCTTCCCTGTATAATGAGTTAAAGTACTTAGGCCTTTCTAAATATTGAGTTTACAATTTTATCTTGGTATTTGGACACATCAGAACAGCAATGAATGAGTGTTACCAAGAGCAGGAGATGCATTGGCATGTAATTGTAGTTGCTTGAAACATCGGCTAATAGAGGCTTCACGTGCTTGAAAATTAATATTTTTTAATCTACCTAAATCACCTGTCTTTGTTTGGGGTCCTCCTTAAACAATCAAAACTTGTACAACTTGGCAGAAACCCAGTCTTCCCAGCCTGGGACAAGTTGTGTGGTTTTGTTTAAACAGCACGATGACTTCTAGTATGGGTTTGACAGCAAAAACCAATGAGTAAAAAGTTCCCAGTTATTTTGTTTCTAGGCTTGGCGGTTTCAGATATGCCCAGCAGAGAGCTCTTTGTCTCTAAAACTCTGTTTCTAAGGAATGTGCCCCAGAAAACTTTAGTATGAAGAAATCATGCATCACATAGGAAAGGCAAACTATGCTATAGTGATGTTCCAGGTCTGGTTTAAGCCAACAAAAAGAAACTCACTGAGTTAACATGACCTTACCTCCTTTTTAAATGCATCTGATCTGTCCCCATTCCCGTGACAACTGGAAATTTAGACAAGCAGAGGTCACTGAAAGTTGAGCGTTCAGCCTTTGGGTCCATATATTCTGTCTTTGAGATAGAACAATAGGATTGTTCATCTAAGCGGTAGTTATTCAAGGTTGTTCATTGAAAAAATCCCACAAATAAACAAACAATCAAAATAATTTTTGGGTTGAGGATCACTTGAGGGCATTCTCCAGCAATTCTAAACACCTTCGCCTTCCTCCTGGTTAGCTGTGTTCCCAGGGTATCCAAAATCTGCACTCTTGAGGGCATAGTGTCCTGCAGGAGTGGCTGGTGCAGCACCCGCACACAGCAAACTGCTGCACCAACAGTGCACAGCATAGTACTGAAGATAATTACCAATTGGCATGGCAGAGTTGATCACTCTATTCCTTTTTATGTTTCCTCTTCAGGACAACTACAGTAAACTTATGGAGTAAGGGTAAGCACGCCTCTCTCCTTCAACTGGCACCTGTTGCTTGTAGCCCCTGCAAGGCTGCTACCATCCCCAGAAGTGCCACTGCACTGGGAACGCATGTGGGAGCACCAAGGCTCAGGGACATCTCTTAGTGTGTAGTCAAGATGATGTGCATTGCACATTAACGTGCAGGTTAAGGGATACTGCCTAGAGTCATCTGAAAACATTTTTTTAAGACCTCCACAGGACTCAGGCCTTGCTAATTCATATTTATAAGCAAATCCCCAACTTATTTAGAGGAACATATTCTGAGGAAGTCCTCAGAAGATTGCTGCAGGGATTCTCTGCTGGCTGCCAATACAAAGCTGCAGGTTATGAAAAGTCCTTAGCCAAGTTTGCTGTAAAAAATAGAGGAAAGAAAAATAATCAAGCTCTGAAATTTTATATGTAAAGTACAAATCTAGTCTTAAATATTTCTCCTATATTCCATGCCACCCTGACTTCTGCATTTATAATGGGTTTCTTGGACTTCATTTGCTTAAATTGCAAGAAAAAAATGAGAGGTTTCCCTTTCACCACATAACTGCATCAGGTTTGTTTAAACTATGATGCAAATAATGATGAATTATTCACGTTTTTTCTTGTTCGTGAGTTATGCACAGATCTATTCTTAGGAAGTAATTTGTAGTCTCTAGCCATGTCTTCTTGCTGGAAAGTCCAACCAAATATTACTCAGATTATTTTCTGCAGACTTCATTGATTCACTATCCATGCTGCCCAGGCAGTGACTGGTCACGTAAGTTTCAAGGTGTGGTCTCAGGTCACTGAATGGGTGATGGCTGGTTTTGATTGTGAGACAAAGGATGACTCTGTAAGGAATGGTATTTCCCAGGCACAAATATTCTGTCTCCTACACAAATGCAGGCTTTGCAAAGACGAGCTCAAACCTCCCTAAATATCCGTATGACCAAAGCTCTGTCAATCAAGGTCTATTTCAGAGTAGACAGAAAGGTGCAGAAAGTTAAGGAAATCGGATGGCTGCTCTGATACTAGAGGAAGACTCCCGAATTCATTGAATTCATTCCCACCTTGCTTTAGTCCAGTTCTCCACTTTTGACCTAGGGAGAAACTACATCCTCTGGCAGAGAAAATGGAGACTTAACCTCTTTCTGCTTGCTTGCTCTAGTGTGTGTTGGGAAGTGATTCAGCTGAATGCTGCAGTGACACTACTCGTTATCAATTTTCCACAGTACACCAGCAAGTTAGTTTGCTTATGGTGCTTACTTCACCACTTTTTAATCCTTCTCGCCCACAGTCCCTGCCTGAAGGCTGCAATTCTGTCTGAAACCTATCAGTTTGGTTCCCTGGCCAACTGAGAAAGTTAATTAGCTGTTTTCTGCTTTTCTGTGCTTGTGCCTTTCTCTGGGACAGAGAAGGAGCCAGAATTCAGATGCCTGAATAATAACATGTACATCACAGCACTGCCATCCATCCCTGTTGTGATGCTTCTCCAGTCACGTATGCAGGTTGGCCACTAAAACCATAAACTTTGTCATCTCCCCTCATTGATCTCACCCAAACCTTAAAAGCTCCAGAAGACCCTGGAAAATGTTTCTCCACAGTTTGAGGGCATGCATTGCTCCCTGTGCCCACCTCTGATGTTGCCCATCATTGAAGCACTCTTGCTTCCAGCTTGGGCAAGCAGAGGGGTTTGTCCATACACCAGGAGGGCTGGAGCAATTAGGAAAGCAGAATAACTGGAAAGTGGGCCAGAACTGGAAGGGTATGTTGGTCTGATGTGAAGGTTCCATACCCAGCTAGGAGGAGAATGAGGCATGCACATTTACCACATCTACAGGCTTCTGTTCAGGTGCGTTCATGAAGTTACTGAGAAAAAACAGTGGTTAGCAAAGACCTGCATGGGTTTTCAAGCCTCTGAATTTGCTCAGTAACTGAATTTGATCCCTGCCAACAAAGATAAAATCTACCAAGTTTTAGTGAGGGATGCCATTAATGCCTGAGGAGACATTAGTAACACCAGAACATATTCATAAACTGATCCTCGGTGATTTTTGCATGCACACCTCTATCTTTTATCTAATATACCCTTCTACATTCTCCTCTTGGGCAGGCTCTTCCTCTGCTGTTTGTGAACGCATCTTGCAGTGAGCTAACAGTCCCCTTTTGTGGTAGAGCCGCCACACTGATCAGTGAATGTACCCAGAAGGAAAAACAATATTTAGAAAGGTTTGTATTTCAATTCCTGATTTCATGGATTACTCTGAAAGTTGTATTATCTATTCTGCCTGAGTGGCAGCTGTTTATAAGCCTTGAGGGAGAAATACTAAATATCACTTTCTTTTTCATAAGAAAGATGATCTTATTTATTTGAACTGGGTTTTGTTTTGTGCTTTTTATACGCCCCAAAGTGCCAGACATTACTTAGGCACTCCAGAAGTGTTCTGCCCTGTGCCTGTGAATCACCCCACCCTGCCAGGCTTGGCAACACGTGTTTGACAGTTCAACAGCATTTTGTACTTACATGGTATTTGAGATCTCTGAAGTCTTCAAACAGAACATGGCCCAACTTCATCCCCTGTAAAATGATTGACTGTCCCAGTGATACCCTAGCTATGCATCAGAATATTCCTGTGGGATATGTAATATTCCCATGGAGCGGGTCAGAAAATGGAAGATTTAAAATGCAAAGCTTCAGAAAGTTTTTACATCATACATTCAAGCTGACTCCAGTTTTTCATTGTTTCAAAGCTACTGCATGTGTTCTCTCTATTTTTCTAAAAAATATGACTGAAATAAGAAAAAGAATGGCATCACAATTTTACTCGCCATCATAAATTTATTTGGATAAGACTTGCAGTGAAAACAGTCTCCCAGAGAACAACATAGGCCAGAAAGAAGCTGAAAAAGCAAAGGTTTTGATCTGTGTTTTAAAGATGGGCCACCTGAATGACTGTCCTTGCTGTTCAAATACATTTGGTTTGTTCTAGTTCTTGGTCCTTTCATCAGCTGAGAGAACCAGGAGTAAGAGATGTCAGCAACCCCCAGGCCAGCCAGCAGATCAATAGCTGAGTTGAGATGAGAATATAGTTCTTGCCTCCAGGGGTTGTGGTTGGGCACAACTGCCTCTCCTGTGTTATCAGAAAATCCCATTAACAGCAGCCTATTTATCCCAGGACAAACAGATTTAATTTCTTCTTTCTTTAAAGTCTTTTCTAGTTCTCTGACACCAAACAGTTGTTTTTAAAATGGACATTTATCTTCCTTGGACAGAACACTTTCAGATATTTGCAGTCCTCTGAACTTGTTGTCTAACACTGGAAACTGATAATGCTAGTGACTTGAAGCCTTTGAAAGACTTCTTAACAGGCAAATAATACCATCAGATTTACCTGCTGACAGTGGAGTTTGTGTTAATGAAAGAATGGTATGAACTAAGGGAACTTTGGGGTCTTTTAATGGTAAAAGCCTTCAGCATGTAAGTTTTTAATTTACAAGCTCCACTTACCACCCTCTTGTTGTCCAGAGCCTGAGGCTTGCAAATGGGTTAAAATGGATAAAGCGGTTAAAGAGGTGCTGAAGTATTATTAGGCACGGAGTGCTGAGTACAAATACTCTCAGTGCAATTGCCACACTAGCTGGGGGCAGAGGTACAGACCGACAGTTATTGCCAGTTTAGTGGGAGATCCACACCTATTTGAGACTGTGTTCATGGGGAATAGAGGATGGCAGCCTTAAGCTTACCTACATGCCAGGAAAAACATGCAGCCATTCTTATAAGATGTATTTTGTCACCAATTCCTCTTGGGAAGCTGACTTCAGTGCTGGAAATATGCTCCTGAGCTGCAGCAGCCACCCCCTCTGGCAGGCACTGCTGCACTGCACAGGGTGGCCCAAGCCCTTGGCTGCAGCAGTACTGAGATTTCAGGCAGAAGGAACCATTCTTCCCCACCTCTGCCTGCAAACAGCAGGAAGAGTTCCAGTCCTCTCTCACTGGGGGTTGGTGCAACTTGCAATGGGGGAGAGATCTGTATGCCAGAGAGAACAGGTTTTACTGTTCTTCGTTTTTTATTTTCCTGGGAGATGTGAGAGGGGTGGGGAGATCATACTATGTGTTTAAATTAACAGAAGCTATTTGGCTTCTTACATGAAGGACAGGTCTGAAAACCAGCACATCAGAGTAACGGGGGAGGCAATTTGACAAGAGGGAAGCACTTAAAATAATGGGATTGCTTCATAGTGAACAATGAGGTCAGGGTTATGAAGAAGTCCGAACCAGGTTAAAGCTCCTCATTTCAAACTAATGAACCCCTTGATGACAGAAGCTGGAATTTCTTGACGAAGGGGGTGGACTGTTTGCAGCAAAGTGGTGATGTCAGTGTCAGTAGCAGCTCTGGGAGGTTAAAGACGGTAATTTAATTCACTTGGGCAAGCATTTATCACCTTTCTGGTCAGGAGAATCTGCACAAATTCCTTTTCTGGGTTCAAGTTCAACACTTTATCTTCAAAATATCATGGCCAAACAGAGTTCATTTTTACATGCTCACATAGAAGTTCACCTTTTAGTCACTAGAAATATCTTATTTCCAGGCTCATAAATATTAAACTAATATAAATGTAACCTCTGTGCTCTTAGGGCTGATCAGGAGTGAATGAATTGAAGAACTAAAATTTCTGAGCTGCAGTATCTTTCTGTCATTAGCACGCTTTCCTAGAGGCTGGAACAAAAGCACCAGCACCTGTGGTCAGCTTGCATTTAGAAATGACCCCTTCTCCTTGATTCCCACCTCTCCTCTGACTTCCCAGTTGTAGCAACTCAACAAACACGGATATCCCAGCCTGATTTCGTGAGCTTTGAAAACAGCAGTAAAACCCCAAGGGTCTTCAGTGCCCCATCCACCAAAGCTGTGCCCCATATAGTGTAAGAATATTACTGCTTTCTGTGGTGCTGTGGCCACAACAGTGCTGCTCTGTCCTTCTTCAGTAATTTGTTGGCATGCTGCTGAAAAGCAGCAGTCTAAAAGTCACCGGTAACAGAAATGTCCAAGTGATTTTGTGCTGTAACTTTTGAGATGAAAAACTTGGCTGGGAAAAACAGAAGTCATAAGTCTATTTGCCTCACCTACTTACTGTGTGCTTATCTGGAACAGCTTGTGAAATTCTTTGGAAGCCTAATGTATTTAGCAGATAGGGGCCAAGACTCTCTGTGAGCTTGCCAAAAGCAAACTTTAATTCACAGTCTTGATATCATGGGAAAGCTATATTTCAAGTGGTCTGATGTAAGGCTTTTCTGACATTTGTGTGGCAAAATACAATTTAGTCCATATTTAAAGAGGGGGAAAAAAAAGGCAAACAAAAAAGGAAAATCTCTTAGAAAAGCTTTGAGGCTGACAACCAACAGTGGAAAGTTACCTCAATCACCCTCATTTCTCCTACGAGAGCTTCTCAGAGAGAGGCTCTTGGACTCTCCTTTTGTGCAAAGGAAGATATATATATAGTTGGCTTTGAATCTCAAAGAATCAAAATTTTCCGGTGCTGAATGCCCTCAGCTCCTGCGATTTCTGTCTGTCATCATATGGCACATAAGAAATAGTAGATGTGCTTCTGAATACTTCTGCCACCGACTATCTAGAAAAGCTGTGTTAGCTCCAAGGCTACTCTTACGCCTCCTGCTTGCTTCTGCCTTGCCTCTTGCTGAGTGCCTTCCTCAGTCTCACCTGCTACCTGATATTTATGAAGATAAGACACAGAGCCTTCTGCCTGCTTCAGATTTCAAACATGATGCTCATCTTGTACCAGGAGAAGAACATGAAGAAAAGTGAGTAGATAAGCAGAGTGATAGAAAGTGAAAATAGTGATAAAAAAAGAATTAAAAGGCCATGTTGTGAATCTGCAGCAGCAAAGAAAGACCTGGCAGAGGTTGATGATATTCTTTGCTGGAGACAGTGATTGGGGTACTATTAATGCTCTCATGCTGGCTATGACAGGTGTAGAAAACCAGGATGTGACAGAAGCACAAGGTGGCTCTGCAGGGAGGCCCAGCTCAGTCCTCCAGCAGAGCCACTGAACCTCACTGACCAGCAGAGACCTTGTGCTGTAGTTGTGACTCATACAGGATATACCTGGTGAAACTTCTTACCATGTCTCAGAGAAGGTAAGTGGGGTTGAGTACCTCTCTAAAGCAGGATTGTCTGCTGGGGATGTCATGGAAATGGGCTCAAAGGGAAAAGCCAGTGTCCCAGATGGATATTTTGCTACAGGAGTCACAGGTGACTCAATCTTTACACAGGGGGTAATCTTGAACTTATTGTGGAGTACATATACTATCAAAAGCAGATTAGAGCCTCTCCCCATGCTGTCTTGACAAGCTTTTCAGTCTGCCTGGATGAGCCTGGTATTAGGATGCTGATGCTGCTGGAGGGTCTATTTTTCTGATGAGGCAGGAGATGAAGTCCTGACTGCCTGTTGTTATTCAAGAGCTGAGGGTGCTTTCTGTGCAGAGAAAGTCAATGACTCTTGCCCTGTGTGAACATATTATGTTCCACTTCAGTTTCCATGGCATTTTGCTGTTCTTGGCCCAAATAATTGTTCATTCCTTGTGAGGGCCATGGAACTGAATAGCAAACCATTTCAGTGCAGAGGTAGCAGTATGAAAGGGCCTGTGATGAAACTTAACTTAGTGCTGATTTAACTGAGTGTCTACTGACGTCCAAGGTTGCAACATACAATGCTGAGACGAGAGATCCAGGACCTGGAGCCCTGTGTTAGACACCTGTGTGCAAGGGAAGTCCTGTGCCTCTGGTGGGGACTCCTAGGCCAGCATGTTGAGTGGATGGACTACACTAACCAAAAAGTTAGCAGAGCCTAGGGGTGTGCTTGGGCAGTAGGGTGGCACCTCCAGCCCTCAAGGGCCAACTGTTTCTTTGGCTTTTCCTGAACATGAGCAGATGTTCTGGGGAGATGGCTAGATCTGTTTCCCCAAGAGGCAAGAAAGTGATGTTTAATTCACTCATTTGTCTGGAAGGGACCAAATCCACACAAATTAGGAGGTGTAGACTGGAGGTGAGAGGTGGCATGTGTGGGCTCACTCCCTTTCAGCTGAGATCTTCTGCCTCCTAGGGCAGGAATGAGGGGAAGAGGGGCTCTGGCCACCTGGGCATTGTAAGAGAAGTTCCCATTTCCCTCTCATGACCTGCTTTGAAGGGTGATGTCTGAGCGTGCAACATGAGCTAAGCATATTCTGAAATCACATCTCAGATTAGACGTCTATCGATCATGGTAAAGGTCTAGTTTCCCCAAAGGGATTGTACTTTGGCATAGATCAGATGTTAAGCTCAAGGAAGGAGTATTTGCAAAAGATTCAGCCCTAGGCATCAGAGACACTTGGGTGTGGAAGACATCACACCTCTGAAGTCAGCAGTCTGGATTCCTCCTGGACAGATGAGGGTTTTCCTAATAGCAGTTTTCATGTGGTGCCAGGCAGAGAACTGGTGCTTATCCAGACCTTGAGGATACTCTTGATATGACAGGAAGTCTTCTGGTGTTTTTTTAAAATGTTCACCTCTTCTTTGTCATAGAAAGTGATATTTGATAGAAATGACAATCTGCGTGATCCTTTTGATCAAAGCAGTGTGCATTACTATTTAATGAAGGTCGTGACTCAAGGTTTTATAAAATATGTTTGGATTCTGCATTACAAGATCGAGTAATAGAGAAGTGAGATTAGTGTATACACAGGAGAAAAGCTTTGCTCTGGGACAATTTGCAGAGGTTCTGGAAGTGAATTGGCTAGGATTTTGCTCTGAAATAAGGCTGCTGCTTGTATGGCATTTTTTACTGGCAAGTTCATCCACAAATGTGTTGGTTTATCATTATTTTCCTATTATTCACACTGAAAAAAAATTACTTGTTCCACTATATAACTCCGTTACTAAGGTTACTGGATGAGATCTGTTTTGGAATGAATTACAGTTCCTAAATACACTTTCATCCCCCAACAAACTGACTGAGAAGAAGAATCTGCCCTAATAAATTAACCATGGTAAATGCAGGCCGACCTACAAATTAAGCAACGCAAGGTTAAATACAAACATCGATCAAAGGCAAGAACTATAAATAGATAATGAACTGAAGAAACAATGTCTGCAAAGCAAAAGGCTCCTGGAGTTTTCCTGTTTGCTGGCAAATGCTACTTGAGTACTCTACTCACAATAAAGGAGGAAATTGATTACATGCATTCAGAGGAAATGTTGTGTGGCTGGAAGCCTTGTCACTTCTACCTAGAGTAAGTCAGGAAAGAAACAAAACAAACCATCATGAAACTTCGTGAGGAAGTTCATCATAGCTCCTCCTGAGCCAGAGCTGTGACTGGACACACAGTATCACTTCCATCCCACAGATGAGAAATTGAGAAATTGCTGCTTTGCTAGTGTGTTCTCTATTGCTTGTTCCCTACAGACCACAGGTATCAGAGGGTGTTGGGTTGAAAGGGACCTTGGAGATCTTCGAGTCCAACCCCCCTGCCAGAGCAGGACCATACAATCCAGCACAGGTCACACAGGAA
>JANIJG010013144.1:0-17348 GCA_024611175.1 Megaceryle torquata | reverse complement strand
TGTGAGGGTGTGGGAGCCTGTGCCAGGCTGCCCAGAGAGGCTGTGGAGTCTCCTTCTCTGGAGAGATTCCCAACCCCACCTGGACCCTGTGCTGCTGGGCCCCCTGCTCTGGGTGACCCTGCTGGGTGGAGCAGGGGGGTGGCCCCAGATCATCTCCAGAGGGCACTTCCAAACTCCACCACACTGGGATTCTGTGAAAATAAATCTAAGCCCTGCTAACCAGTTGGATGCCAGTTGCCTGTGAGCTTTGTCATCACTTGGTCAGACACCACAGTTTGGGCTGAGCCAGCCTTTAGGAGCAGGGAAACGGGGTCTGCACAGCATGACCTGAAACCACAACAAGGGATGGGTCACGTCAGAAACAGGGGGATGCGACTCCACCTCTGCAACACAAACCCGGCTGCTCATTTCCAACCGCAAACTTCCTGGGATGGGTCAAATCATTCTGAGCTCCCTCAGGGAGCTGAAATCCCTGCGCTATCCATTTACGTAACTCCTCCTCGCACAAGGACAGCTGTGCTGGGGAGGTCGGCAGATTCCTGCCAAATTATTCAGCAGTGTCTGTCTCCTGAGTTTGGAAAGAGACGTTTGATTCATCTTTGCCAGCTCCATGGAGCTGCAGTGTGGGATCTGAGTGGGGGAGGACTGGAGCTGAAAGCATTTATGTGGAAATGCTATTTTCGTTCCATGTGTTTAGTGGAACATCGATGGCATTTTGATGCCTTGTTCCACCTCAAGCCCAGCCACGTCGGCTGCAAAGCAGCGAGCCGAGGGCGACTGCAGTTCCAAAGAGCTAATAACGGGAAGAGACGGGAAACCCTGCTGCAGATGCGTCACTCGCCGCTTCTGGTCTCTCCAGTTTGCTCCCAGGGGCTTCAAAACTGGGCTACTGAAAGGCCACGGCAGGAGGAGGGTTAGATCTTCAGCTCTGAAGGTTTCACTTGCGGGCCAAATTTACACCCCCAGGAGAGATAAACTGGGCACAGTGTATATGGTGTAGCATCTTGCAAAGCTGTGTGGCTAGAGGAGTAAGCTAAACCTGTTCCCCACCCAGAAAAGAAACCACAGACTCTGCATTCAACCCTTTGGGGATTTTACCATTGTATTAGCAACTAACAACCTAAAGCCTTCACCCACCCATCTGCAGGGGCACCACCTGCAAATGGTTTTGGTTCTTGACTATGCTGCAGCTGAAAGCTGAAGTCCTTCATAGCTGTTTTCAACAGCCTGGTGATTGCTGGAATTCATCCTGTGTGCTCAGCTACCTGCTGGCCAAGGAGACTGACAGGAGGATCAAACATCCTCACCGTGCCTGGACCCACAGAATCATAGTATCATACAGACTGACAAAGACCTTTAAGATCATCAAGTCCGACCATTAACTCTACTCTACCAAGTCCACCACTAAGCCACATCCCCGAGCACCACATCTATAGGGCTTTTAAACACATCCAGAGATGGTGACTCAACCGCTTCCCTGGGCAGCCTGTTCCAGTGCCTGACAACCCCTTTCAGTGAAAAACATTTCCCTGATGTCCAGTCTAAACCTCCCCTGGTGCAGCTTGAGGTCATTCCCTCTTGGTTCTACCAAGAAACCTCTTGCCTGCAGACAGCACCGACTGACCAGCCGGCCACAAGCGCCGGGCTACGTCCGGGTGCCTGTGGAAACACTGTGCTCTAAAAACTTCATTTTATGCTTTGCTTTTAGGACTGTGACCAAGCCAGCGTGGTCTTTTTGAGTTGTCTTCACACTGACCTTATGCCATCTCGCTAGCTCAAACAGCGGCGCGTCACTGAACCTCTGCCGAGCTGCCTGAAAACTGAACCTCAGCCTGACCTGTTCTCCCACCCTGCTGCAGGCTGGACCCAGGCCTGACCCAAAATGTAGCATTTCATGGAGATCTGTGCTCCTGGGAGGAAAAGAGAAGGGGTGGGAGGTGCTGTAGAAGTCAAACAGTGTTCCTCACGGGTCAGAAAACCACTTGAAGTAATAAAAATTGTCCCAGTGCTGCTCTGTGTTTGCAAACAAGATTTTCGGCTAGCCCTGCGAGACCTATTTAGCCTGTAATAAAAGCAGGGCCGTTGTTTTGGTGCAAAGATTACCTCAACGTTTTTAACAGAGGCAATATGGGAACTAGACCTTCTCACGCTAAAAGGGCTCAGAAATGTCTCTTTTATCTTCCCATTTGGAAACTTGAACGGTGATGGAGTTTGACAGGATTATTTCATTTACTCTATCTCCTGTAGCACAGCTATTTCTGGCCAGCTACTGCTATTAAACCAGCCTCATTTTGCTTCTCATCCAACCTGCTTTGCTCTGAGAGCTGAAGGGAAGACAGCAAGAGCCATAAACCACGAGCCGGAGTTTGCATTGCCTCTTGATTACAAGAGACACATAAAAACGTGCAAATGAAAACTAAATGTGTTTCATGCAGTCACTGATCTTTCTGCGCTGTCAGGAAACACTAAACACGGAGCCCCGTTGAGGTCTGATCGACTGCTGGTGAGAGAAAAGCATAAATTGGTGCAGAAACTCCGTTAACCCTTCAGATTGTCACTGCCAGCCTAGTGCCACGGCACTCCCAAGCCCCTTGGGGAAATCCAAACTATTACCCAGAAAGGAAGATTCTCACCTATTACATGACAAGCACCTCAAGCATCCCCCAGTGTAACAAGCTACCGGCATAATTAACGCTCTGCGTCACAGTCCTGCATGGGAAGTGCTGTGAGCTGCACATTTAAAGCATTTCTGCTCCAAACTCTCTCTGTTTCAGGGTGGTAAGAAAAATAGAGCCTGTGCCTTTAAGGCAGCATCTTTCAGTGGTGCCATCGTCAAGGATTGACTTCAGCTCTCGGTGACTACGGTCAGGGAACTGGGATGTGTGCTCTTCATTCCTGATTACAGGCATATGGCCAGTGCTTGCTTTCTGCACAGCTGATCCCCTTCTGGTTTTGCGTTAGGGTAACCAAGAGACAAGTCTCTTCTGAAGAAGGCAGCGCTTTGACCTCCTGCAGGCTGCCCCGTCCCAACCCCTGCTTCAGGAAACACAGGTGGAAAATCCATGAGGATTCACTGGACATTAATCCAACAGCTGAAAGTTACTCAAGCTTTGCAAAGAAATTCTAGATCGTGAGCTCTCCTGGTATCTCTTTATGAGGAACTAGAGACAACCCAGCTCACCCAGCGCTCCCCTTTTGACACAAGGTCTGGAGACGTGCTGCAGTGCCTACCTACATCCAGTTTATTGAACCCCGAAATGGTTGGCGTGGCCATTTCACCTGATTAAACCTCTCACTTCCTAGCACCAGAAAAAAATCCAGTGGTGATATCGGGAAGTGCCTCTGATGGCAATTTTTTATATTTTTTTTTCTTTTAATTTATTTGTAAAGCTCAGAATCCATTTTTATTTGTGAAATTTTTCCCACAGAAGTTGCTCTGCAAGATGCTTGCCAGGAAAAAAAGCTGGCTGTCATCGTGTCAGCTTCTCCACCTGCTGCTACTGCTCTAATTCATGCGGCCTCGTAAATCTTAGTGCAAGTTTCCTGCCTGGAAGAAAGCCTTAAATATACCCATACTGGTGGAGATAACATCTGTCAAGCACATTTGAATGCAGCCCTTTCTAATTACTCACGTTCACAAACGAGGTCTCTGTCTGAAGTCCTGTCAGTTCGCCAAGACATGGTGGCCATGGAAATGCAACTGGGATTTCTCGGTCTGAGGCAGCGGAACTTACAACTGGCAAACGGGGAAGGGCCTGAGCTCTGCTGCTGGATCTGACCAGGGCCATCACTCCTTTCCTCACAGCTTGACTATGTTAATGACACTACAGTTGTATGACTACAGTCATACAGTTCAGTGTAGCTGTATCACTGGCTACACTAACATCTAGTTATCTTCCGGCTTCACTCTGAAAAACAACTGTGGTTTAGGGCTGGCATGGAAAAGATGGAGAAGGAGAATCTACCATGAGCTATGAACCCTGTGCCCATGATCACCAGATCTTACCACCCTCTGCCCTGTCACCTTAAAGCTCAGTGGGCCCACAATTCCACCAGACCTTGGCTGGTGGCAGAAGAGCCTGTGGATCCCGACCTGAAGCCAAGCCCTCAGCCAGGGAGACCCACCCCACGACACTGTCTCCAGGACAGCTCAAATCTGTGAGGCCCTTTCCTTTGAAGGCATCTCACCTGCCTCCTGAACCCCTAAGGGATGAGGACAGCATCGCGCTAACGCTGTTCCCACGCTGACCCACCCTCCCTTGCCCCCAGCAGCCCGCTGTGCCTCGCCGAGCGCTCTCCGCTCCTACTGATGAGCACGGAAAACCCGCCTCCGATCCTCCCGGCAGCTACGGGAACGCTCGCTACCTCTCCGGGTCAGATCCAGCGCGAGCCAAACTGGCTGCCGCTTACGAAGCGGTAATTCAGGGTCACAATCAAAGTGTAGGAGGTTAAGAATAAAAACTCAACCCAGCCCCACGGGCTTCCAGTCTCACTTTGACTCCTCTAAACATCTGACTCTGTTATTGTTAGTCTGGGGCTATTTTTTTTTTTAAGAGAAGCAGCAACTAAATAAAAGGAGGGAGAAAATAAGCACATGCATTCCAGAAGGCAAAATTTCAGTCAACCGTGACTCAGGAGAAGAAAGTGCCACCCACTGCACGGCACAGGCCGCAGCTCCCCGTACGGCGGCAGCGATGCCGCGGTGAGTCAGGAGCCGCCCGCGCGCCCACCCACGCCGCTTCCTGCGGCTCAGGGGGCTCCTCGGGGGGCTGCCGCGCGGCGCGGGGCTCGCTCGGCCCTTCCCTAGCACGTGGGATGTGACGGGAGCGCAGCCCCGGTGGGGCTGGCCAGAGGTGTCTGTGGCTCAACCTCGCTCCCACTCGAAGCGGGTCCAGGGGACTCCCTCGGCACGGTCAGACGCTGGGAAAATGTCAACAAAGCCGCGTCTGTCAGGAGACAGAAGTGCCCAGGACTCAGGAGGCTCTGTCACTTCACCTCAAATGGCAGTGATGGTAATGAGCTGGGATCACCTTAGTGGGATGACAGCACCATAGCTGCTCTGAAACACAGTTCTCCTGCTGCTGTTAATGCTACAACGTGGTCGCATCAGAATGGGAAGCCCTTGTTGTGCCTGGGGAGACCTTCCTGTGGCCTTTCAGGGCTTCAAAGAAAGATGGGGACAGACTTTTGAGCAGGGCCTGTTGGGACAGGACAAGGTGGGATGGGTTTGAACTAAAAGAGGGAGATTCAGAGCAGAAAGGAGGAGAAATTGTTGGTGCTGAGGGTGGGGAGAGCCTGGCCCAGGCTGCCCAGAGAGGTGGTGGCTGCCCCAGCCCTGGCACCATCCCAGGGGAGGTTGGCCGGGGCTCTGAGCACCCTGCTCTGGTTGCAGATGGCCCTGCTCCCTGCAGAGGACTGGACTAGGTGACCTTTAAAGGTCCCTTGTCCCTTCCCACCCAGACCATTCTATGATCCTTCACTACCTTTCTGTACCTTCGTGATGGGTTCCGTGGCAGAGATGTGCCCTAAAAAATCCAGCACAGCAGCTACATGAGGATGAGGCTTAAAATGCCTTTCCCCCTGCCGTGTGTTGACAGCACATCCCCCCTGCTACAGACCAGGCTGCTGCCTGGGGCTTCTCTGAGAGGCAGTGGTCATCATTCTAATCCAGTAATTGAGTTGTCTGCCCAAGTGCCAGGTTTCAGAACTCATACAGAAATTCTAGGGCTATCAAATCCCAGATCATACGCTGCCGCCGAAAGCAGAAGTGAAGCAGGGAGCCAAACAAGGGGCAGGTGAGAAAAAAGCATGAAATGAACAAGTGGGGGCTGGATTTGCTATGAGCATAAAAATCCCCCTATCACGGTGTACTCACCATCCTGTAATCCAGCCATTCTAGCACGTGGATTACCCTTGCCCAGTGCTACCTGGGTCCTCTCCTGGACGTGCAGCAAACAGCCACCTTGCCCTATAAACCACTTCAGACTGGAAAGCCTCTGTCTGCAGTATGTCCTTAGCCGTGCTGCTTTCTCCCTGGATGTCCTTACCTTCTTGCAGAGAACCATCTGGTGATCAAAGAGAAAGAAAACACGCTGCTGGTTCCGTCCATAAGGCTGGTAAATCCAGGACATCTCTCCCGTGTAGATCAGCTCTGAGCTGCGGTCCAAGATATCGTCTCCCTAGAGGGCAGAGAGAACAAAGCCAAGTGAGCTGCTGCTCCCAGCCAGAGCAGTGGACACGTTTCTCTTTGCAGGATGGGGAGAAGCAATAATTAAATAAGATTTTGGCCCTTCTGCAGCTCTCAAAGCCACTCCGTGCAAGTTCTGACCAGAAACTGGAGCTAGGGGACAATTCTGAAGGATGGGACATAAATGTCCTAAGTGTGGATGCTCAGGGCTCGGTCATTACGGGTCACGTGGCGGTGAGGAAAGAGCTGATCCACTGTCCCCGTTCCCCCCTCTCCAGGTACACCCAGATCCTGGGTATCACTGAAGGTACTGGTGGCATCCTGAGAGTGAAGCCTCTGAGAACAGAGCCCCTTTCTCCTGCCCACAACAGAGCAGCTTTGTATTCAAGGTAACAAATTCCCTGGCACCCCCTCCATTGAAAATTGCACCCCAAAGCACATCCCCTCCCGAAACCTCAGGCCAGCAGCCCAAGTCATCTACACTGGGACATCAATTCCCCCACCCACGAGGCTGCCAAAACTCACCCCTCCAGATTGTTGCCTCTTCCCACTCGTTCAGGTGATTCCAGTCCCTTCTCCATAGCTCATTAGAGCTCCCCATCTCCAAAAAACTCTCAGGACCACCCCAGCTCCTCCGGTGCCCCCCCCTCAGCTGGCAAAGCCTCCCCGGCTGGCTGCCAAAATGCCCTCACCCCTTCACTGCCTCCAGCTAATGCTTGTTTTCCTCTTCCTTTTTTTTTTTTAAGGATTCATGAGCAGATGGTCTTGAAAACACAGCGCTCGTTCTCCCACTCTCCGAGAGAACAAATGCAGTCACCCTCCGCTAATTGGGATGAGCTGGACTTTTTAAAAAGTTAATTAAAATCTATTTATTAAAAATGGGTGAATTCACCACCACCTGCCCTGGGGGGACCTCAACGTGCATCTCGCTCTGAAACGCCGCAGAAGGCATCAGGATGACTTCAGCTGAAAGGTAAGGGGCAGGATTCAGGAGCAAGGGAGAGAAAAGTGGGGTGGTGGTTGGGTTTTTTTTTTCTTTTTGGCTCTGAAACTAGTGCAGTTCTGGCATTGACACCAAACCAGAACCAATTTTTGGGACAAGAGCATCCCAAAATCTCAGCAAACAGCTTGTAAAGGTTCAGCCAGCTATGGTGGGGGCACCCAGACACACTTTTCTGGTCCTGCTCATGCTTGTAGGTGCCAAAGTAACCAAGAGTCAACCTCACTCTGAATTTCTTGGTGAGGATTTCAGACTGCTGTTCAGGTAAACGTGTAATTAACCTCTCAGCATTGATTGGAAGCGAGTCCCTGGGCCCTGTGACAACAGCGACTTCATTAAGTCACTGCATCATCATGCTGCAGTACAGACTTCCAAATGGCCCTAGCGAGGTATTTATCCACCTCGCCATCTCACCTCCGGGGCTCTGGTAGCAGAAGGCATAATTAGGGGATAACTTCCTGAGAATGCAAAGAGTCCTTCCCAGAAGGGATGGTTTAGGTTGGAGCTGAGGAACAATTCTTCTCCACATGGGCTGTCCAGGGCAGGGGTGGAGTCGCCGTGACCCCTGGAGGGGTTTCCAAGCTCCCCCCGTGGAGCTGTGGTGCTGAGGGACAGGGGTCAGTGGTGCCCTGGCAGTGCTGGGGGATGGTTGGACTCGATGACCTTCAAAGTCTCTTCCACCCGGAACAATTCTATGATTCTAAGAGTGCCATTTCAGGGTCTGATTTCAGCCATGGTACCTCCTGGCCAGAAGCAGGGGACTCGTGCACTGCTGCGACAGCTCAGGTACACGCAAGCCCTTGAATCAAAAGCCTCTGAAGAAAACACACCGGCTCCAGAAATTGTGGCTCATCCTGGTTAAACATCAGCTTATAGAAGAAGACTCATGCAAACCTACGGATGGCAGCTTTTCTGAGAGGGGGTGAGCCTACAAAAGGCTGGCTGCTAAAAATAGAAAGGCAGTTTTGTATTTTACTCCTGTGGTAGCATCTCAAGCCTGAGGACACACAGAGGACTCTGTAAACACTTCTACTTGATTAGCTGAATCCAAACCGTATAGTCCCTGCAAGCAATACAAACCCCAAAAATGCAGATCCAAAAGGATGGGATTTGGATTGCTTTTTATTTTTTTATGTTGGGAAAACACTTGTTATATATATATATATACACAGTCTACAGGCTGGATCATCTATATCCTTCTGGAAGTTAAGAGAAATTCTGCTAAAAAAGGATGAGGTGGAACTTTTCATTACTCTGAACTGGCAGATGTCCTACTGACTTCAGCAGAGCACAGCAGCAAAATGGCCAAGAAAGACTAGATGACCTCCTGAGATCTCTTCCAACCTGAGTTATCCTCTAAGTCTAGAAGAAAAAAACCTCAGCCCTCCTCAGCTCATGATTTCACTGCGTGTCCTGTGACATACGAAGGGCAGTGAAAAGAAAGCTGACTCCTCTCTTCTTCCCGCAGTCACAGGCAGAGTCCAAATACTTTGTGTACAGTAACGGGAGCAGAAGCTCACCCGGATCTAGGTTGGATGTGAGCTTCATGCTCCCTTGAGCTTGCCAGCACTAGAATGACATATAAAGTCCTAGGGCTACAACTGTCTGGTGCAACATGGGGGCAGCTCTGCTGCTGCTGCTACGGAATGACATCGATCATCAGCTCCCCAGTTATGCTATGGGTGACCACCACCTTCTGTACCGAGGAACTGGGAAGAACCAAAGGGGTTTTGCTAGTGTCAAGAAAGAAATGCTGTTGGGAGCCCCACCGTGACATGGAAGAGCATGTTGCACCGCCCAGAGTCTGCCCTGCTCCTCCTTCCCATGAGCAATCCCTGAGCAGATGCTGTCCCAGGCTCAGGAACACCCATCAGCCCGTCGGACCTGCTCCTGAGCCACCCCCTGAGGTGGCTCTTTGCTGTCACTGCTGGGGACAAAATCCCCTTTCCCAGGCAACACTCGGCGAGCAGAGCTCTCTCCCGCCTGCCACCGCTGTTCTTTAATTAGAGAGTGACAGGCTGATTAGCACCCTGGGCTACAGAAAGATCAGAAAAAAGAAAGGGAGAGAAATGTTGTCCTTTTCATCAGGTCTGGGTTTTGATACCTTCTGTGGCTGGGGAGGGGTGGAAAGAAGAAAAGAAGAAGGAAAAAAAAAGCCAGAGAGGTTTGTTTCGGTCCCTGATGTACTATTTTTTGCCCAGGAGGATTTCTCGTCAGGCCGTCCTCGCTCCGAGAACGCTACGTTGGTCACATGCATCTGTTTTTTTCATGTCATTCTTGGATTCAATAATGTAATATTAGGCTGAGGCCAACTATTATACATTACATAATTAAGGGCACCAAGTCTTGATTTAGAGGACCCGTAAATAACAAGAATGGGAAGAAATTTAAAAGGACAGTGTTCATTACATCTCCTAATTATATATATTTTTCCTTTCATGTAAATTTAATACTCTTGAAACCTGCCAAAGTGGCAACCCTTGGGAATCTTTGGTAGAAGTATCAAGATAACCACTTAAACCAAAGTGATCTGTTTAAATACCAAGTTAAAACTAAGCTGGGCTGATGAGCAAGGCTCTCTCCTGTGACAAACATCCCACCACTGGCTCGGGGACCTCCACTGATCCCCTCCCAGGGAACGGGAGGCACACTGTCTGTAAAGGGGACTCGGGAAGGGTACAGCTGCCTCGAGGCTGTGGTGAGCACTGTGGTCATGCCCAAGCACAGGATGAGCTTGCAAATCCTGCCCAGGAGCTGGGCACTGCAGCACGCTCACCAGCGTGGGCTTACAGGAGAGTGGTGAACATGCTCCTTTGGTGGCTGCCCCGCAAAGACTGCGCAGCAGCAGGCAGAGGGAGAAAGGCAGCGACCTTGGAGTGTGTCCAGAGAAGGGCAATGGAGCTGGGGAAGGGGCTGGAGCACAAGGGTGCTGAGGAGCAGCTGAGGGACCTGGGCTTCTTCAGCCTGGAGAAAAGGAGGCTCAGGGGAGACCTTCTCACCCTTGCTAACTCAGTCAGTCTGGAGTGGGGTGGTCTCTTCTCCCAAGGAACGAGCAACAGGACAAGAGGAAACGGCCCCATGTTGCACCAGGGGAGGTTTAGGTTGGAGCTGAGGAACAATTTCTTGCCCTTGAGGGTTTGTCCAGGCCCAGCCCAGGCTGCCCAGGGCAGGGGTGGAGTCCCTGTGATCCCTGGAAGGGTTTCAAAGCCTTGGAGCTGTGGCGCTGAGGGCCATGGGTCAGTGACACCCTGGCAGTGCTGGTTTAATGGTTGGACTCCATGAGCTTAAAGGACTCTTCCAACCAAAACAACTGGATAATTCTGTGACTTCTCCTTCGCTCTCACTGCTTCACTTGTGTGCCTGTGAATGCAGCACTGCCCAAACCGGGGCTTGTAAGGACTTGCCATGATGATGGGCTTTGTGGAAATAACCTCTTACAGTACTGGGGTGTATGTCCAGATATTACCCACTGACCTCCAAGAGCTGTAACCCTCTCAGAGGCCAAGAGCACAAGAAGGCACTGAAGGTGTAAAGCCTGCCCAGGACGGGCTCTGCCTGGCCTCTTTCAAGTCTGATTCAGAGAATAATTCTCAGGCTGTTCGGCACCTGCTCCAGCTCGCTTTGCATGCCAGTCCTGCCTGCCTGCCTTCAAATGTCACAGTTTTGATCTGAGGGTATTTAACTACAAGCAAGGGGATGACGCCAAGGGAAGAGAACTAGAGGTTGAACATCAGGAAACACTTCATAATCACGAGAGCTCTCAGGCTTTGAAAGGTCTCGGCAGGAGGTGGTGGAAGCCCTACATTCCACGCCATTAACAACTGCAAGGACAAAAGGCACTAGAGAATTCGGTGTGGGCAGGGGCAGCACCTCTCCACGTCTGTTTATACATTGGAAATTCAGGTTACAAAATAAAGAAGTGAGTCATGTGTGGCAAGAGTCCAACTCAGGCTTTTCGGTCAAGACCACATTCCTACAAATTGTACCGGGACGCGTTTCAAAGCGGTGGGGATTATTTCTAATTTACAGCAGTCGGTGAGATCAGAATCTTCCCTGAAGATTCTGCTCAGTCATTACTTGTATAAAGCTGCCAAAGCTGCCAATAATTCCTTAAGACTTCACGCCCCGGCTGCCACAGCACGATTATCGGCTGCCAGTTCGAGTCAGGCCACCCTTTCTCAGTCCCATTTGCAATTTAAACCATCAGACCCTGGCTTATGGGGCTTCTTGGGGGGGAAAAAAAAATAAAAGAAATAATCCAGCCTTGGTTAACTCAAGGATATGCGCATTTTTCAAACACTGACCCTGCAATTCACCTTCACAGAGCCATGGGGAAAATCTTGGGGGATCAAAACGATTCCTGAAACACATCAGGCACAACTCCATGGGATTCAGTGAAATCCCTTCTGCTTAGATTAGCTAGGACATGCCCCCTGTGGGTATGGTTCCTTTTAGGATCAGCAGTACGTCTCCATTCCCAGTAACACCCCCTCCTTGCAAGAAAACGTGCCCGCACACTTGGTGTACAAGAACATTTCAAATATTTGCTCTCTACATTCTTTTTGTGGTTGGTTTGTTGGTTTATTTCTCTCCCCCTTCCCCCTTTCAAAATCTTTTCCCACACACACGTAAATTTAGACATGAAAATGCAACTTCAAATCAGAGAGTCAGTATCGCTCAGCTAGAGATGCTGAGGCAAAAGAGACTTCTCCAAATGAAAGATTCCAACCTGCTTAAATATTTAGCCCTGGTTGCTGCTGAAATAATTCACCCTGTGCAATTTACAGTGGGAATCGGGGATTATCTCTGCCTTGTGCCCTGGCTGAAAAAAGTCTGACCAGATAATAAACACATGACCCCCACAGACTGGAAGAGGCTAGGGAAACATACTGGGAAATCCCTCTTCAGCTCCATAACTGCCTGTGTGTAGAAGATGAGGGCTTGAACTCTTCCTTGGAGGCTGGGTAAGGATCAACCCCTGATGGCTTAGGTCCTGGAGGACTCGTCCTAGGGACAGACATCAGCTGAGCGAGGACTGTGGAGGTTAGCAATGCCTAAAAGGAGTAGCTGCACAGATCTGGGCCAGATCGAAGCATCTGGCACCACTGCTGGTTTCTGCTGCTCTCCCCCTGCATCAGACCATCGTTCACTTCTGAGCATTTGGGGGTTTTGTGCATCCTTCTGGCCGTGACACGGGCACCTGTCAAGTGAGGGCTGGACCTGATGATTCAGAAGTTACTTTAGAGGAAAGAGACAAGCAGTGAAGTCCTCTGCTGGATTTAGCTCTCATCCTCTAGCGTTCTCATCACAATCTATGACTCTTCTTGATCCAAAACGCAGAATAAAAATGTCAAGAAAGGTGTTTTTTCCTGTGAATGGGGGCAGCAGCTGTATTCCTATCAGGTCTCAGAGGGGTAGCAACAGCTGGTGTTGCTGTATTGTGAGAAGTTGAAGGATGTTGCTGCAATCCTGTGCTTAGGATTTGGAATAGTTGAAAACAAAAAACCCTGCAAGAATGATTTGGCAAGTTCCTGAGGATAGGATGGAGATAAAGAAGGGGTGCTGCTGAGCAGGAGAGAATTACAAAGGGTATGGCTAAAGCCAAGAAGGAAAGAATTATCAAGGATATGGCTAAATAAAAATGAATTATCAACCGAGCTAATGGAAAAGAAACGGCTATTCCACAGATCCTAAGTGGAGGTCACCTTGGCTTCCCACTCACACATGAATATTCACTGACTTGGAGCTGATCCATCCTTAATCTAGATTTATTTACAACCAGGGTCTTGGCATCTCTTACAAATGACCCGCATTAGCTCACCACGTGGAGTATGCTGAAGGCTGAAGATGTATCTGATGGTCCCGTGCCTCCTTGAGAGCAGCTTTCTAATTCTGAAAGCCAGCCTGCGTGTCAGTGAGAGAGAGGCCTCTTCACCATAACAACAGTAAAGCAATCCAACAATCTCCACACCCTGCTCTCCTAGCCAGTCATAACTCAAGAACCAGCTGTGAGTGCTGCGTTGATGTTTTATCAAGAGATACAGGGTTGAATCCAACCTTTGTTATAGCAAAGAAACTACCTAGGTCAAGGAGGATGCACAATCAGAAGGGGATGCAGATGTATTTTCCACCCTTCCTAGATCATTTCTGGGGAAAAAAAAAATAATGAAAGGATTAACGCGTCTTCCCCATACACTAATTTACACAGTATGATCCTATTGACCTGAATGTGGAGTTACTCCAGGTCTTCCTGCCTGTGAGGAAGAAGAAAAGCTGTTCCATCACTCTATCTACTCACTAAACACATGGATTGATGACAACCCAGAGAGAGATCTACAAAAACATCCATCCTTGGTCTGCTTCAGAAACTCTATCTGTGGATTACATTCATGCAACGATGTCAAAACCAACAAAGATCAGGGATAAAAAGGAGAAGGTGATTTCAGCGTGGCTCAAACACATGGCAAAAATGTAGGAGCCTGAAGGCCTGCTAGTGAGGAATCCCTCTGCTGACTTTGCCTTTGCCTGTGTTTCCTGGCTCCTTAATTATACGATTGCTACACGTAGGGGTGGTTCAGAAACATCTTTAAGTGGGTACTCATTTTAAATGTGCAAATAGCATCTCTCGCTTCAGCTTAATGTTTTGGCACCTAATCAGAAAGCAGCCACCAGATGAGTTTTCTCCATTTTCTTAACCTGTCACAATTTCTAAGGCTTTGTGCTCTCTCTTTTCCTACTTCTTCCCCAAGGACACAGCACGGAGACAGAACACGCATGGAGTTTGGTCCAAATCTCACTAGCCAAGGACAACAGCACTGCAATCACTAAAGTTACTCCAGATCTCTACTGAGGAACTTGGAACTGGATCCTAGATTTTCTTCAGAGTACCATGACTGGTTCACAGCTGAAGTACTGCCTCTACACACTGCAGGTCTTCTCCATCCCAAGCTTATTCCCGAGACTAGGTTATGTGAAATGAACTACGTGGTCTTGGATAATTCAACAACTGCAGGGAATTCACTTGTTCCAGGTCTACAGCACGTAAAGGAGGGCTGAGCGTTTACCGTACCTCCCAGTCCAGAACAGACGCCTGCCACTGAGCTATCTTGTCAATGTTCTCCAACCTCCGCTTCCGCTCGTTGATCTGCAGAGTCACGTTCCTCATGACGGCGAGAGCAGCAGCCACATACCTGTAGTCGCTGTCAAACACAAAAGAAAAGTCCATGAAACCACGCACAGGAGTCTGGCCTTAGCAGCAGCACAATCTCACCATCCTTTTAGACAGCAAGGGGGGGAGGATGCCTCTCTGGACCCTCACAAAAGAGCAGCTTGCTGGAACTGAAACTGTGAGCGTGAGACAGAGAACCCAGCCAGCTCCTCAGCTGCTCTCCAACGGTCTGGTCCCTACCAACCCAACGTCCAACGGTTGTGAATATTGCTCCTTAAAGTCTGAAGGTGCTCAGCTGAAGAGCATCCTAAAAGAAAGTCTCAAGACTTTTACAGCCTCCATCTCTGGGTCTGAAGTTTTTCATTTTACAAAAGAACATGAGAAAATATTTTTTTGATCGGACAGATGAACGGGGCCTTCTGAGCCATAAGGTGACTCCAAGAGTGCCACAGAGCATTGATCCCAAGGCATTCACTCTTACTGCAGACTTCAGGTGAGAAAATCAAAGCAGTTTGGGGTTTTTTTTCCCCCTGGACAGGCCTGTGAGTGTAATAACAATGAGTGAAAATAGGCCCCCGCCGGGGCCAGCGAAGATGATGATCAGTCTTTTCAAAAAGTGATGCTGAAATCAATGCTATTGATTTCCACCCTGCGCCGCCTTTTCCATTCCAAGGAACCTTAATGTTCATTTCAATCGGAAAGACAGACAAGGCCAGTTGCCATAACACCACCATAATATATATTATTAACTTAAGGGTTGATATTGATCGCTGACTAATGAGAAAAACTGCGATCCTGGGCAGCTGCAGGGGGAATGGCTTTATTGATTATTGCTAAGAATTGCACCAGTGAGAGCTGAAATTGGGGTGGATGCTGTGAATGAGATCCCTTTCCCCACGTGATCCAAACAGGGTAAATATCAAGAAATAATCACAATACGATATGCAACAGAATATTGTTATTTTGCCACCCTTTCTTGGATGAAATCTTGGGATGCGTCTTCAATTTCTATTCAATTCTTACATCTAAACTCTAGCTGAGGTTAAAAGAAGAAATCCTACACGCTCCAGAACATCAGCAACTGGTCCTTCACTAAAGTAAAGAAATCCTACAAGTTCCAGAACATCAGCAACTGGTCCTTCAACAAAATCAAGGAGACCAGAGGATGGGCTGTCTGAGGTATCTGATGTGATGTCTATCAATCATTGTCTAATGAGGAATTTCTCATGCCTTCCTTTGTGGGGCCATCTGCATGAAGCGAGCTCCTGGGGGTGTAAGGAGCTATGCCAGAGAGATGTTTGTCCGGTCTTCAAAACATCCTTGAGTTCTTGTAAGGAACTCAGTAAGTCACTATGGCCAGGAAGGATCTGCAGAGGTAGGGAGAGGTGTTGGGTTTAGAGACAGTCACTGATAATCTCCTGGCAATCAGGCTCACGGCCAAGGAGGGAGGCCAATGTCAGTCCGGCCTTTAGCAGAGCCTCCTCTTCCTCACCTAACATCTCCACATGCTCGTAACTCCAGCTGGGTTCTGCAGCAGGAGCACTCAGGACACCAGCAAGCTGCACTTAGGACCTTCCTATATTTAATTCATATTAAGCTGGAGTTAAATGTTTTAGAGGTGAACAGATGCAGCTTTGTGAAAAATTCAAATGAACCAGCCTCAGAATAATAAGCAATAGAAGGCAGCCAGGCTCTGAAACCATCCCCATCCCTGCCTCCGTGCGGAGTGGGCCACTGCCAATCTAACTGGGTTTTACAATTCACCAATTCCAACGTTCCATTCGAAGAGGAACCCCCGTGCGCATTGTTCTTCCACGCAGCAACGAAGAACGAGTCGTGGCTGAACTTTGTTTGGGCTCCCAGCCTGTGTCTGGGGCAGAGCTGGCAAAAACTTAACAAGAAAAAAATAACAGAAGGAAAGCATTTGGCCGGTGGAATAATACCAGGATAGCGTTAACTGGGAAATTAAGGTAAATAAATTGCTTGTCGGTTACACTGGGGCTGCAGTGACCTCTCCCCAGTGCTCCTTTGGAATGCAAGTCTAGACTCCTGCCAAAATCACGTCTGAAAGTGGAGGAGACTGGTCAGGCTTCTGGTTCCAGCTCTGTTGTCCTGAGCGGTGCAGGGAAGATCCACAGCTCTACAAGCAGGGAATTAGTGAAGAGGGAGGTAAAATACAGCCACCTAACCTCCCCCTGCTAGATGAAGTTAACAAATACGCTGTCATTGGCACTCCTGGTCCTCTCTGAGCTCTGCATTGCTCTGTAAATGGTTCAATTGATTTAAACAGTATTTTCTACATATTAAATTCTAATCAGAGTGCCTAAGAGACTCCCGACCCAGCCAACGACGAGCCTGATTTCATTGTGAGGATTAGTCCACTCTATAATTTTCCAGCTTCTGACTGGCAATCTAATTGTGAGCACTGTCAAACTGCAACTGCACGAGGACAACTCGCCGCCTGGTTAATGGGCCCAGCTGAAGCTCCCCAGTTGGCTTCCAGTTTCCCCTCCTTGGTAGCCGACCTTCACAGTATCCCACCCTGCAGGTATCTGGCTTTTTCCCTCTGTCTGATTTGGCCTCAGCACGACATTCCCCAAAGATGATTTGGTTTTCTGTTCTCAGGCTTTGCTCATCTCAGCCCTGATCCCAAAGCCAGATTTACAAGAGCAGAAAATACTGAGATTTCAGGCAGAGAACCAGCACAGCCCGGGTTGTCTGCACAGCCCCAACACAGAGTCGCCTGGTGGTAACTAAGACACACGCTCTCTGTGCCTCACTTTCCCCACTGGTGGCATTAAGCTTGTCTGGTATGTGAGCTGGGCTGCTTGGAGGACTGCTCCCTCCCAGACTCTTTGAAAGCTTAAAACACAGAATCACAGAATTGTTTGGGTTGGATGAGACCTTTCAGATCATTCCAACCATTCCCCCAGCACTGCCAGGGCACCACTGACCCCTGGCCCTCAGCACCACAGCTCCACGGGGGGCTTGGA
>JANIJG010013143.1:0-22011 GCA_024611175.1 Megaceryle torquata | reverse complement strand
CTGGGCCACCTGAGCACACTGCTGACTCAGCCATCTGTCAACCAGTACTTCCAGGTCTCTCTGTGCCAGGCCACTCTCCAGCCACTCATCACCCAGTCTGTAGCACTACATGGAGTTATTGTGACAAAAGTGCAGGACCCTGCACTTGGCCTTGTTGAATCTCATACTGCTGGCTGCAGCCCATTGACCCAGCCTGTCCAGGTCACTCTGCAGCTTCTTCTTACCCTCCAGGGTATCGACACTGCTCCCCAGCTTGGTGTCATCCACAGATTTACTAACAGTAGACACAATCCCCTCATCTAGGTCATCAATAAATATGCTGAATAGCACTGGGCCCAGGACTGATCCCTGGAGTCACCACTGTTCACCAGACACCAACTGGATGCGGCACTGTTCACAACCACTCTCTGTGCCTGGTCGTCCAGCCACTTTTTACCCCAGCAAAGGGTGCACTTGTCCAAGCCATGAGCTTCCAGCTTTTTCGAGAGGATGCTGTGGGAGACTGTGTTGAATGCTTTGCTGAAATCTAGGTAGATCACATCCACAGCCTTCCCCTTGTCTACCAGATGGGTCACCCAGTCACAGAAGGACTCCATCCACTGCACATTATATAACACACATTTTTAATTAGCCTTCAGAACTACCTTTATGCTTAGATTATTAGTGTTCCTAAAGTAACGTCAATGGGTTTCAACATTACATTCTTACAACCCTTAATCTCAAACCATACCACCTCCCTCTGCTTTAATGGAGAATGCAAAACAACCAGAACAAAAGGACATCATATTCAGGAGCCTAGAAACTAGGAAAAGATGTAGAGGTCATTTTATCATTTGCCTGTTGCATGACATTTCAACTCTATCAAATATAGCTGAGCACCAGAAAATACAATTGCAAATATCATTAAGTGTATTAAAATATATTATATTTGAGTTACTGAAAATACACTGCACTGCTGGTGAAACATAAATGGATTGCCTGACTCATTCAGGCTGAAGGTTAATCCTAGAGGTTTCAGAAACCAAATTGAATTAAAAAAGAAAAAAATACTCAAAACACCACTGAAGTACATTTCATTAATTATATGCACTTCTACATAGCTCCAAAACTTGAGGCAAATGCTTAACAAAGAAGAACAGGGTGACAGTCTAGATTACAAAGTTTATCTATATGCGATCTGGTGCAGAACTATGTGGAGATACCCAGGTAGCTCTGAAAGCAGTGGCAACAATGCTGTGCCCAGCCTGCTGGGAGAGAGCAGTACCTGATGCAGTCACTGCACCACAATTCTACCTAACAGTCCTCACATCTGTGCTGGTGGCACAAACATATCAGACATCTCTAACACACCCTGGCATTGCACAGCCTGGCTCATACAATGCAAATTGTAACTGAACAGACTGGGATAGTAAGAACTGAGCATAGCACAGTTGTTAGGAAAGGCAAGCAATCGATCAGTCAGACACAGGATTTTCCATATTTTGTGACTATGTGGACATTATATGCCATCCACCAGCTATATCCTGATTCGAGATGAGACTTGAACGATAACTTCTCTTTACTGCGTTTTCTTCTCCCCCTCTCCTCTCAAGGTGCACCAGTTTCATTTCAAATGAAGGCTAGAAAAGAGCTGTGTTGTATTTAAGGAGATCCTCTAATGCAGAAAGCTAGTAGATGGGGCTGCTGGAGTGTGCATGAGTCCCAAGATCAGGATTTTGGGATGTGCCACAGATAGTATGCATACTACAGGCATCCAGATCTTGGCTTCATCTACTCCAATGTCCTTTTTAAGAGCAGCAATAGGAGACTAAAGAAAAAAGTTTTTATTTCCTTAATGAACAACTTTGTCCTCAAACTTTTCTAAGGTTATGCCCTTAAACACAAAGAAATGCATCTGTCTTATCCTTTCTCAGGAAATAATCATTGACTGTTCTCTGGAATTTTATCAACTGCCTTAGATAGAACAAACTGTGGTGATGAATTCAATAAATAATTTCAGTAAAATGTTTCCTTTTATTAGTCCTAAATTAATTTTACATAAATCTATTACTATGTCACTTCTTTTATAATGTTATTTGAAAGATTAAGTGTAACTTTATACACAGATGGTCAACTTCTGTTGACCATATTCTACTTCTCCAGTGGCATCGTCCTTGGAAGTATTTCATCTGCAAAATTAACTGTTGTAATCAACTAATTACTTTGTAAAATAAATAACCCGTGTGTCAAAACATTTATCTATGTCTACCTATTTGAATTTTCAAAGGTACTAACCCGTTCCATACTTTATACAACTCATATGTTTACTTTTTTATTGTATATTGAACCAATGTTTGTCCTGGGTTGCCTACTGTGATCTCTAGCTCTCTTCAATGACTGCTAGTGAAAGAAAATAACACAGACTGCCACTATTCAAGCTAATTTTCCCAATGTATCTTTCCTTCCACTTGATAATGCTCAAATTTGCCTGCCTTTATGCTGCCAAATATTTACCTTTGGGTTTCCTCCTAGGTCACCTTCTTTGCTCTGTTTCTTCACATTACATTCAAAGTATTCCTATTTTTCTTATAGCTAATTCCTGTTCAGGAATAGTAGCAGTTTTTCTGTGTCCCACACCTTACCACAAGCCAGCGACTGTGCCTTTCTGGCATACTGGTGACTCAAGGAGGACAAGAGCAGGCCAGAGGTTCTTGTCTCTCCCCATACTGGGAACCTGGCCTGTCAGAAGACAAATTTAACAAATTTTACATCACTCTGAAAGGCTGTTTTCTTCACTCAGCCTGCAGAAGAGACATTATTTGATTTTTGTTTTCCACTTTTCTTTGTTCTGGTTAGTTTGATGCCCAAGGTTGTTCAAGGTTTTATAAAAGCAAGACTTCTGAAATAATTTGATGCTTTGTTTTTAGAAATTATTTATAGTACTCAAATCCTTCTGTCACAGTACAGTATATAAATATATTGACATTAATGAAAATAAGAATATAAATTACTAGCTCTCAGATTACTACCAATAGCTAAGTATTTAAATTCACTGTGACTCCAAACTGAAATCTAATTGTTTTTTGAAATGGTGTTCTGAAGTGACATGCTTACCATATCTCGGTGAGCACTGATGTTCATCTGTTCAAAGACCAGAGAAAAAGATTTCTGAAGCTGCAAGTCAGACTACTGACAGAGAACAAAACAAAACAAACAAACAAACAAAAGATTCATACCTAATAATTGCAAAGTATGAAGCAAAATAGCTTTAGCTGTGTTAAGCATAATGTACATGGGCTCTCCATTTCCCACTCGTTCTCATCTCAGAGGCATCTTAGCTCTAAAACTGCTTAGTTGGTGAGTTCAGTAATTACATTACTTGAAAACTGAAATATGAATGGTGAAATGAAAAAAAAAATATGTAATGAGTTGTCCTGTGACTAACAGATATAATGAAACATTTATTTCCTACAGACTTGAGTCCTGCTTCACTCACACCCTCTACTAAAATAATTTCAGCTTCTCTTCCACCACATGTACTTCCTGACATCTCTTCTGGGCAGGAGACAGCAACTGCTGTGCTTAGCCTGAAGGAATGTATATGTTGATTGCTGCCAAGGAGAATATATAACAGCTTTCCACTCAGTGGGGCACTGATGTGGGTTTTTCCTCTTTACTGAGCCACAGCCATCATGCAGCCTTTAAGAACTTAATTATCTTCATGACATGCGCAAGACTTCCTTCCTGTGTTGCAGAAGCCAGATCAGCCATTCAACACCTGATGCAGAGGACTGACAGAAAGTGCTTGCACAGACCTTCCTTCCTTAGGAAACAGTAAAAAGTTACACCAGATTAAAGTTCCATTACATTAGTGGTGCTGGCAACACAAGTTCTATGAAAATATTGGCAGATTAAGTTTGTTGAGGCATGTAACATAAATGACTGGCACAATACAGTTAAATATGCATTAAAAGTATATTTTAAAATGTATATTTCTAATTTTATATGTATCTTACACACTATAGTTTTCATATGTAGTATGTGTATGTAAATATATATAAAGTATGAAATAAACTCTTTGAATTGTACTGAAGACTTGTATTTTTTTTAACTGTCAGCCCTCATCAAAATAGAGCCCAACCTAAAAGGGTGACAAGATACTTCTGATCCTGACATATCTCCAAGGATCAACAGTTTGCATATAAACTCAGTGGTTACTACCACAGCTCCATCTGAACACAGCCCCAGGACTCTGCCGAAACAAGGCAGAGCCAGAGCTGGAGTGGTTTGCAAGAGTTCTATTAGCTACTTGGTAATGAGTCTCTTTGTGGGATTTTCTTTCTGAAATCTTATCATGAATATAAACAAGCTTTAGTTTTAATCTGTATTAAAAATAAACTCCAAATTCGTATTTTACCCATCCTACTGCTGTCTCTTCCATGCCTTCCCCAGGGGAGGACTGGCTTTGCCCTGAATCACAAGTCTCTGAAATCCTGCTCTTTAAGACCCAGAGTTGCTTAAATACTCTCGCTAAAACCCACATAGCTGTTTGTAGTTATACCCCTGAGGAATTACTAGTCGAGGGTTTGCTTTGAACACTCTGGACAGATAACATTCCTTGTTTGATTCACCTGCCTTCCAGTCAGGGAAAACCTCTGAAAAGCCCTTTGACACCCTTCTGGTCTCTGCACTCCTCATGAGGAATTTCCACATTCTCCTTCCCAGCCTTGTTCTGAGAGGTGTCATTCAGAGTTGAACTGCTTGTTTTACCCATAAAGTTATCCATGGTGTGATTGCTCCTGTCACAATTTCCTAGATGCAGTTTGGCTATTACATGCAAATGCCTCTTATGAAATGAATATACAAAGCTAAATGGAAGCCTCCTGTCAAAACAGGCTGCGATGAAGATGCTGCTCACAGAACTGACACAGACATATTCCCAGCCTGCACAAACATCACTCACTTTGAAAAGTATCATCATCTGTTGTTCCATAAAACAAGGAGAAGAGAGATGAAAAATATACAGCTTGCAGCCCACACCTTAAATATGATCTTCAGAACTATTTTTGTGTTAATTGGTTATCAAGTCAGGCTGGGCAGCCTGACCTAGTTGGAGATGTCCCTGATTACCGCAGGGGGGTTGGACTAGATGACCTTTAGATGACCCTCCCAACCCAATACATTCTATGATTCTATTCTATGATTCTAAGCTGAATCTCCTTAACCACCATAAACCAAAACATACACCATTGCTCCAGTTTGCTATTACTTTTTATTTTAGGATTAAATTCTTTATTAACCCTTGTGCTTATAGAAAATTATTTTCATTTAGAAGAGTATTTCCATCTTCAAACTCTGTCATGAAACAGAAGGGGGAACATTTTCAAGATGCAATCTGGTCTGTGGTCATAAAGCAATGTGCTGGCATCTGCAGCCCTCTTCTCTTCTCCCTGTGCTGACCTGGTAGAGAAACTAAGTAACTGATGGGCTTGTCACCATCCCTGGTTCATGCCCGTGATTGCTTACACAGAAAAATTACTCACTGCTTATACAATTACTGCATTAGGCATTATTTTGCTAGGGTTATGAACAGGCTGGTAGGAATCTATAAGGGGCAGATGTGGTTAAAGAGCTCATACCTGCAGTCTTTTCCTTTAGGCAAGCCTAAGAGAAGAGAATAACTGCTGGTGGGAGGGTCAAGAAGAGCCTTCCTAAAATCCTGTTTCTAATGTCAGGTTAATGAGCACTGGATTCCAATGGAAGCAATTACTCCAGGAGGAGAGAAACAGTGAAAAAGAGAAAAATAAGCCAAGAAAAAATGGGGTAAATATGGAAAGGAGTATAATGAAACAAAAAAAATCCAAGAGAAAAATAGAGATAGGAAGCACTTGTACCATCTAGATCAGTTTGTATCCTCCCACAGCAGTATACCTGTATCATCTTGCACAATTTCATAATCTGAATACCTATTTTTGATAGAGGTCTAGAAATAAATTTAATTTTAAAATGAAGTTATCTCTAGTAAAAACAAGTAGTCCCTGCAGGCCAACACTCCTCATATGCTTCTGCAGAGAAAAGACCACTTCTAACAACATTTCTTTGGCCAAGCAGATTTCCTTCCCCACTACTCAGATGAAAACCGGGTCCAGCTCACCAGAAATGCTCTGCAGTTAGGGTCTCTGGTGATTGCAGACTCAAATCTGCCAAGAACATCAGATGATCCAGCTAACACAAGACTCATCTACAGCTGTGGAAGCCACCTTTCTGGTACATTGAATGCTCCATAGCTGATCTCCTGGGAGAACAAACAGCCAACCTGGCTGCTGCCAAAGCAGTCTCACTGCTTTCCCATCAGCTGTCAACTGCCAGTTCCTCTCACCAGGAAAACAGTGCAGAGTAGAGAGCAGATGGCCTCTCTCCTGTCCACATCTGATACACATCCAGCTGAACTCGTAACACCATTATTCAAATCAATATTAGATTTTTCTATGTTACGTCAGCAGCAGCACAGTGATTCCTAATCTAATTTGCAGAAATAATCAGTGAAATCTTGATGTTGCTTTGGCATTTACAATGCTCTGCACTTAAAGGGAGATGTTAATAAGTTTGAGAAACTTTCAAAAGTTAGAAGAGTAGCCAACATACACTGCATATTAGCCAAATACTTCACAGGACTTTACTGAGAATCTCTGAAGCTTATTCTAGACAGAAGAAAATAAAATCACCAAACCTACTGTAGCCACTAGAGTAAGATGGTTATCATCCAGAAGAGGCCAATAAAATTAAAATGTACTTTGTTCATGTACATGCATGAATATATGTGTGTATAGACATGTAGATGTATGCAGATGACAGATAAAAGAGACAAGGAACAGTGAGCAACACTGTTGTTTAAATTACCATGATTCAAAATCAGTAGAGCACATGTAACTCAGCAATTTGCTATACTCCATCTGCAAAATCACATAGGCACTAGAGAATTATTTGTAATTCTTATTTGGATCAAATCTTTATCCATCTCTCACTTACAAAGTAGTAGGTTTGTGCTATCCTTTTTCAATTTTAGAATGGTATTATTTTAAAGGATTAGCATGAAATCTTATTTATAAAATGGAGAGCTGGATCCCCAAAAGCTCTGAAGCAAATTCAGCAAGGACCAAGAAAACAGCTGAACATGCAGTTCTAGTGTGAAGTTTTAGCCACCCCTGAAGAGATAAGCAGACGAATTATATACAAATACATAATTATCCTTAGAATTAGTATGTAAGCTTTGCTTTTGTATTTGGGATAATTAGGACCAGTACACGATGTTAGCAAAGTCATTACTAGTATTCTGCATTTAGTTCTTGAATCAACACCTCAAAAGAATGTTTAAGACTAAGAAAAATTTCTGAAGAATTTATATAGTCACATTGATATAACTTGCCTCAGGCAAGACCTAAAGAAATACAGCCTATCTGGTTTATCCAAAAGAAAACTAAGATGAAATAGCACATTCCACAAATACTGGCAGGCAATACAGATTTCATGCTATCTATAATGTTTTAGTGTTTATTTTATTTTTAAATATATTTTAATACAGAGTGAAATTTATCCAGCCTATCGTTAAAAAAGTCTGTAATGTACACATTAATCTCTCATCTCTTCATCTGAAGTCCCTTTCTAGTTAATGAGTATTTCCAATAGTGAAATATCAACAACTGCAGCATCTTACTGAGATGTCTTTAAAAAAATCCCATGCGGTTCAAATTAATGTCCAAATTGAACAAAGGTTCTGTGGTTTGCATTGTCTAGGGACTGCTTTTGTGTCTTAAAGTCTATGAATAACTACTGCTTTGCATAATTCTTGGATGCGCCAGTAAGCAATTTTTTTGCAGACTTAGTCTCTTTTTAATGAAAAACATACACTGTTCTTGATGTAAAGTGAAAAGTCACATATCCAAGATGTCAAGCGTCCTGCAAGGCCCTTTGGTATGCTCGGTTTTCAACCATATGAATCTCTTCTTGTGAAAGCCAGCAACATACAAAACTAAGTGCCTTAATATCTTGCTTTTATTCAAAGAGCTTTCAACAGACCTGAAATTTAATTGGCTGACACAGACCTTCCTTTCTCAAAAGAAGTAGTATCTGTGACTTCAACCCAGCATCAATACCAGCAGTTGGCTAAACAAACATCTGGATAATCTTCTTCTGACTGGCCCTGCCTAGGGAGTGCAGAGTGCTGACAAGTGAACAAGGGAAATGTTCTGAGAATCTGCAAGGATTCCACTCCTCATCTACAATAAATTATGTTATTTATGCAAAAAGTACTTCTGAGCAAAATACCTTAATTTCCCTTGTTTTGGAGACTTGTATACAATCTCAGTTACTTCAGTTACTGTGTTTCCTCCAACATTACTGGCTATTGTGACCCAGTCTAGCAGACTTCTCTGCACACCCATGAATAGGTAATGTCTATGCTTGACTCTCAGTATTTGCTGCTGATTTCATACTGAATCTATTCAATGCTTTGCAACAGTGACATACATGTTTCAATATTGTCTCTAGCAAAGTAAAAGGGTTTAATCACCAATGGCAGTAGCACTCGGTGCAACACTACCGAGGCATGTTAAGAAACTGCAGTGGTAACCACATTAAAATACGTATGTAGCTGCCAACAAAAAATTTAAAAAAAAATAAGAGAGAGAGAAGAGATTAATTGCTGAAGACACACAGTCTTCACTTCTGAAGTTACCCACTTCACAGTAAAATAAGCAGAAGACAGAAATATACTTGAATACTAGTTGGACATACCTTGTCTTTACACAGTCCCTATTGTGTCATCCACCAGAAGAAATAACCTTGAAGAAAATTTTTGGAACTGAAAAATGGCAAGATAAATTACCTTGGCTGTTGCAATGTATCAGAGTATCAATCAATAAAATAGTCTCTGCAAACTTGCAGCAGTTTTAATAGACACTGCTGTGCATTGTGCCATTGGTTAAAAAAAAAATCAGTTTTTTTTCTTTTGAAAACAAAAATCTCAAAAGCACAATTAACCACAGTGTTGGGAAATCTAATGCATATCCAAAACATCTCATAGGTGAAGACCTATAGACAATGATATACATTTACATTTCTGCCAGCTACACTGGCTGTTCTGTGAAGAGGAGCAGACCACTCCAACAATACAGCTCAAGGATAACAATGCAGAGCAGCAAGAACTGAGGTAGTTCAGTAATTCATCTCTCTTGAGAGGAATCAGACACAATTGCACGCTCTGTACTTGCTGGCACAAACTCATCAACAACAATCTACTATGTGGAAAACAGATTGGCCTTTGTACTTTGTTTATGCCTTTACCAAGAGCATCACTCTTAAAATACTTCAGTAATTTGAAAACAATGCCTCCAATATAAAATGCAGCTGTTCGGTTATAGAAATTACTGTGTAATAGGCAGAATGTATCCTATGAAGGCCTTTCCAGAAAAATGTCAATTGAACTGTTTCTGCTCATTCAAACATATTCAAATAGAATTGTGCAAGATTGTTGAGAAGTATTTCAGCTGAAGCAAGTGACATCCAAACACAGATCTAACTCTTCCAGTCTCTGAGGCATTGCAATGCTTAATTTTAATGGGAAGAGACTGTGTTGCATCATAGAAATACAACTACATATGGAAAGCGTTAATTTTGAATGTCTGGATATATAAGCAGCTTACAGCTTACTTCAAAGAGCTTTGTTAGATGAGATGCTACAGTTTATGCAATAATACAACACAACACCATTACTCCTGCTGAATACCCACTGCATGCTATACTTGCCTCTCAACTTTCTTTTCAAATATATGAGAGTTATTGTGCTTGGTCGTATGACAGAATAATGTCTCTGAGTCAGACCATGGGAGAGGCACAAAATGAGAACCTTGTGCCACTTGCCTGCAGCCAAACGGTGTCCTTTTAAGTGCCGAGTCCTACAAGAGAGCACTCCTCTGCTGCAGCTCAGCATCATTCCCCATCCTGAAAAATACATGCACAATGGGCAGATCCTACACAGGGCTGTCTAATCCCATAAGGTCAGAGAATAAAAGGGAGGCTGCACTCTCACATTACAGCTGTGCTGCCCTCCCCCCAGCCTGTCATTTTACACAACAAGCACTGTCAAAAGATGATGATCAGATCTATATGCTTAGCATGTGGCCTACTCCCTCTCTACACCCCAGAAGCTCAGGAGAGCACTGTGCAGGAGACAGGTGGCTTATGAGGAATTGCACTTAAGACATTACACCTGACCTGCAGGCTTGCTGCAGGTGCATAGACCCACAGCAGTACCTGATGGGCTCACAGGAAGGTGTCCTGTCCTGTCCAAGCAGGAGAATAAGCAACTATCTGCAATTGCATACTCCTGCACTTCCACCTCCCAGTCCTCCTTAAGGACCTCTGGCCTTCATTTTGCCTTTTTTTTTTTTTTTTTTTACAGCCCAAGAATAAAAGTGATATTCATCTTTACTGATGGCAGTTAGAAATTAGAAACAGCAGGAGACTGTCTTCATTTTCAATGAAGAAAAAGAGCATCAGGTATATCCAGCTGCTCCTGGGATCATGAGGTCATTCATACAGAACAATAAGCAGGGGAATGGCTGTTCTTTAATAAGAGAGTAACAGTATGTGCTATGCCAATTATGGGCTTGTTGGTAAGGAAAGTATGATGACATATACATGGAAATTTGAGCATGAGGAACAGTGCACAAACAGTGGATAAAAAGCTTTCTCAAATAGAAAAGTTCCACGAAAATGATTTGATAGACCTCATCTTAGATACCAAACAAGTTTGAGGAATGAAAGATCTGTTTCATGAACATCTGTGCCATGAAAGAAAAGATATAATACAGTGCACCTATGCAAGTCTGCTTGCAGCCATGTGCATTGCTACAGGTTTGAGAAGCACGTTCTCCTTCCACGTTACCACACAAGGCAAGCCACTAGCTCCATTACATCTGGCTGAGAAGCAGCTTTGCTTATACCTGTAAGCCAAAATAAGAGCCTAAGCAGAGTTTCTGTAAGAACTGGAACCACTACAGTCTGGTATGATGCTAAGCACACAGTGTAGTATGCCATATTCAGAAAGGTGCGAGTGAGTTTGTTGGGGTTTAAGGGTGAACAGACTGAATTGGGGGGACAGGTGGTAACCCCAGGACCCTGAGGAGTCAGAGGGCAGATGTTATTCCCTCCCCTTCCCTGCCACACTCCATACAACACGGCGACAGGGAGTTGGGGGGACTCTTCCTTCTTCCTTCCCAGCTGCGAGGGCATCTCAGCAGGGCTGGCTCTGACTCTGCATGTGCGTCCATTGCCATCCCAGAGCTGGTTTGGTACAGAGTTCTGTATCCTTCTGCCCTTAATATTCCTTTTTATGTTTTTCTCTTGTTACTCATGAAATTTGTTACAGTCTTAACTTCCAGTTTTGGGTGAGGCATTTTTCTTTTTCCTTATTCCCTTTTTTATCCTCCCCTGTGAGGGAAGGGGGAAGGGGACTAATCCTGCTCTGTATTTCATGTGGGATTGTCCTGAGCCTCAAATGGAGGCAGAGTTTTATCCTATACTTGTCATCTAAATGGAAACACAGCCACTGACTTCCAGGAACTCTGCTCAAGCAACTGGAATCACAAATAACTATTAATAACCTACCCTTATGTCTTTGTTAGTGTAGAAATCAGCTTTCTATAATGTAGATAAAACCAGCTGAACAGAAGAGTTAGTGCTCTCCAAAGATGATGTGATAAATCCAGGTTCAAAGACTGAAATCATGTCTACAACATATGTCATTTCACTAACATTTAACAAAAAATACAGTTTACAAAAAGTCATGTCATTGTAATTTGGTAACAAAAAAATAGCCAGATAAATATTTGACTCTCTAAAAATTAATTAAACACTAAAACCAGATATTTTGTGCTATTTTTCAGACAGGTTAGCTAACAATGACCACAAAAATAAGTCTGATCCATGATAATTTGTTCATTAAATTCACTGAAGCAGTATGTAATAGAGTAACACAAAACAGTACTGCACAAAAAAAACCCCCAACACAACCAATGCATAAGAAGAATTACTGGTTTTTGCTTATATTGCACATATCCCTTGTGTTCAGTACTACACAAATATTCAGCAAAACAGTCCGTGAATATAGCAGTCAAAGACACCAGGCTTCAGACTCCCAGATGGATTTGAGGTAGAGGTAGGTCTGTACAGAATTGCACTACTCTAAGCTGGTGCTTCCCATGTCCAGCAGCACAAAATTAATTAAATTAAAGAAAGTAAAACCAGAGAAGTTAAATGTGTCTGTACTAAATAACTTTAAGGCCATGACTTCCTCTGGTCCTGTTCTACAATAGAACAGTGGATTTCACTTCAAACATTTAAAACCAGATACTGAAAACTGTTCCAAAATTGTATTACAATGTCTCTTATTTATGTTCTTAATTGAATGATAGTCTTAGGAATATACATTAACCTAATGCAATCTTCAAGGGTATCTAGGTGATCTTCAGAGGAAAAAAAAACATGCCTACGTACCTCTAATGAAAATCTAACCATACTCCTATAGGCAGCTAGATGGATTAGAAAACACTACGCCCAGCTGAGCTGCCACTGTTATTTCAGTTGTCCATCCCACCAGACCAGCTTTATCAGAGGTGTGTAATGTTGCTTAATGCAGTGTAACATGGCTCCAAAGGTAGCCCAAAAAGACAGTCCACCTTCATACAGCAAATACAGTCATCATTGAGCTATGGGCTTTACTACTGCCCAGCAATATGTATATATTCCTGGCAAAGCCAGGAAGGGCTTTAGCTTGCTCTAACCTGATGACCAGGTACCTCCTCCCGCGTTTCAAACATATAAACATTGTAGAACCCAACAGGCATTTCTGAAGAGTCAAAGAACATATAGATCAGGTCCTATGCTTCTGTATTATATATACAAAATTCTTAATTTGTGTGGCTTTCATGGCAGTTACAATCTCAGAAGTACAGACTACTCCCCACCTGAAATAGGAACTGACAGATAATAAATGTCAGTTCAGAGAAGTATTTGAATATAAAAACAAAAAAAAACAAACAAAAAACCCAAAAACCCTTGACATTAGACCTAATGATAAATGTTATATTTCAATGTAGCTAAAATTTAAAACTAGTTATGTTGATGAGGTCAAAAGCACAACACTGTTTCTGAGCATTTGTTTAGCATAAATTTCTGAATTAACAATGCCTGTACCAATTCTACCACTGCACTGGGACTAATTATTTGCTGCTAAGAAGCTCATATCTTTACATATCATTACCTAAACATGATGATAAATAATTATTTTTTAATTGGATGCAAGAACCAAAAAAAAAAAAAAAAAAAAGATACTCACCAACCTCTACTAAGATCGTCTCTGTCTCAATGCAGATCCAGAGGCTGTATCTAGAATTGAATAAAGAGAGGGTTCAGTTGCTTGCTCAACTTTCCATTTTTCAATTACCAGTTCTGTTAGAATTTGTTATGCATAATTTCATAACAATCTCTTACAATCAGCCTTTCCCAGATACTTCCTGCAATTCATAAAGTTGTTTCCAGTTAGTCACTTTCTTGCACAAAGACAAATTAAAATAATTCTACCAGGCTTAAACTTTAAAAGCAGAGTGACCTTGTGAAGCTTTATTTTTCCTGATTACTTGATATATACTCTGTTATAGATTGCCTTTAAAAATAAGCTTATGTGCACATTTAGCTATTTTTTAAGTCATTAATATCTCATCAGAAAAACTTAATCCTAGAGCTCTCTCCTGCAGTAAATTACACTGAGATGCCTGCTCAGATACACATTGGTACACCACCATCAAACTCATGCTTTCTCTAGCACATTTCATTCTTCCCTTTATAGTATCCCTTCTGATCCCTCTGTATATTTGTCTCCATCCAGCATATTATGGCACACCCTTCCAGAAAGATTGAAAAACCTTTACTCAGCTTTGGCTTTGATTTCTTCTACCCAAACCTTCTCCAATTCAGAGCTATACATATGTCAAACTATCTCCAAATCTCCATTACCTCTCATAACAGTTGGGGTGTAATATGCCCTATATACCTGGATTCAGTGGATCCAAGGTAAGAACTACAGTACACTAGCACTGATTGCAATTTTTCTAACACTTCCAAGATCTGGTGCAACTCAAACACATCATATATTACAGAGTACTCACTACAGAAGTTGGCTACATAAACTAACAAGATTTCCAGCTCACTCCCACGTTTCTATTGCCTCTTGTAACTGTAGCTTATCACTATTATACAAAGGATTTGTAAGGTATTTTTTTATAGCCCAATAGACAATGATTTAAGTATGCAAATGTGAAGTAAGGAATTTCTTAGATATAAAAGGTCAAATTGCTAATTCCATAGGTGACGTAGAAGACTCAAGTACTCAGGCTCCAAAGCTATACTGCTTTGTAAGTAGCTTAGTCAAGGTGTGGACACTTCTCTGTTCTTTGATTTACTGCAATGCAAAATCAGATCTGTCCTTCAGTGATTTAACAATCGATTACAAGGTTGGACATGTAGTCATTTCTCATAAGGTTTCATTAAACTGTGCAATTCTGATTCTTCCCATTCACTGCATGCCTATGTAAATAGACACAACTTTCTTGGAGCACCTATCTCCAGAAGTTTAAACATCACAGTCTTTTCACTCTGCTGAGAAGAAATATGATGACTGTACTTCCAGGATCATCCCTTCTCCCTTTTAGAAAGTAAAGAGTGCATATTAAGACACTGGGGTTTAACCCTTCTGCTGACCTGGAATATCAGAATACACCCCTATCTATAAATGAAGACAGACCATGGACACTAGGAAACTAGAAATTCATTTTCCAAGTGTGAAATGCAAGGGGACTACAGAAAACTACAGGGCATAGCAATGCATCATTTTTATTTAAAATGAAACACAGAGTATGTAGAATTGTGCTATTACCAGGGGAAAAGATTAAATATCCAGGAATAGTCTGTGAAACTGCAAATTAAATATGTTTCTCCTTGCAAGCTTAAAACAGACTATAAATCTTTACTGCTTATATAGTTAGCATAGGATTATTGTAATTTTTAAACTAATCTGCTGAAGAATAGAGTACACACACACACAGGACGAGAGAAGGGGTCCTTCTAGCTTGGTATGTTGACCTGGACAATGGCGAGCACTGGATGCTTAAGGAGAGAACATAGGAAAGGAGATAAAGGATTCTTGCTTTGCTGCTCTCTATAAGACTTACAGGAAAGAGGGGAAAAAAAAACCCCACACCAGTAAAACCAAATGGAGATTCAGTGCAGTCTCAAAAATGAAAGAGCTCTGTAGGCCTGCAGCCCACAAATAAAAGATATACAGACCTATAAATGGAGTATTTTTCTCTCATCCACTTGAAAGAGAATTTGTTGATATCTATTAAAAAAATGAAACTTCCAACAAACCAGGCAAGTACTGTCAGTTTGCATATGCCCAGGCAATGCTCAGGCCTGGAGTTCAGTGATGTCCTGGGGGGGTGTCCTGTCTTGCTCCTGGGCAGGAGGTCACACTGCTCAGATGACTCACTGCTCAACACCTCCCTGCTTACCACATGCACAGTGGATAGAGGGAGATGCTTCAGCAGCATTCACTCTTGAGGACAAAATAAGCAGTCTTCCACAAGACAACTCTGGAAACCTTCACAATACACTCCTCTTTCATACTTAATGGCGCTAGGAAGTGTCATCATTTATATCTATTGGTACCTGAACTGAGCCTGAGCCTGTTTTGTTTTTATTTTACAGGGACAGACAGTATTACATCAGGTTTTACAAAAATATTTTATTATTTCAGCTTGTTACATAATGAAGACAGGCAGACAATTTTTTTTCCAGTTTTCCCACTTTTCCCATTCATTCTGGGCTGTAAAAGATAATGAAGTCATTTGCTTGAGTCTCCCTACACAAAAATTTATAGAAAACCACAAGGTATTTTAGATCATCTTTGCAGATCTAAATTCATTTTTTCAGCCTCAATCACAGCGCGAGGCAAGAGAGAGCTGCAACAGAGAAAGATTACTGCTGAACTCAATAATGCCTAAGCCATCAAGAGTAGCTCTTGAAAAAAATCTCTTTCAGTCTTTGCTAATCAGAAGAACCCATCAGTTCAGCACCAGGCACTGGATGTGCACAGCAGTGACCAAAAAAAGGGTCATTACAAATTAACTTCCACTCAAAGACAAGATTTTTTGTAATTCTTATTATATATATATATATATATGAATCCATTATGGAGAACGCTATAGGAAGAGTATGTGACTGAAAACATCACCCATGGAAAAGAAGCATGAGGAAAATGAGAACTTTATCAAACTGAAAGATGATTCATTTGTTTCTATCAGAAAGATACTTGTCTATCATCTACTCAGGAATGGCTTCTGGATGAGAATACAGTATGCAGTCCTGCATAAATGCAAAATACAATGCTTTTTGTGCATGTCAAAGACCTTAGGTTTTCCAAACTCCAAACATACACAGAGCTGTTATCTATCTTGAAATATTAAGCTTCCATTTAAAAATCAATATGTTAGTTTGTCACACTAAAAAAGTAATCTTAGAATCAAACATCAGATGAAGCATTTCTAAAGGCATAAACTGCATTCACATTTAAGCTCTGACTAAGAACAGTATGGACTGCTGACATTTTTGTAGTAGCATTTGTCAAAGCTGTTAGTGATAATTTGCCTCCTTTCCATAAAGCCTTCCTCTGCATTTTTACCTAATCCTCTTAAGTATCAGTTTTCATGTTCCGACGCACAAGGCCTTTCCCACAAGTCCTTCACAAAAAAAACCACGCTTGAAAACTGAAAAAAAGATAATGTAGCTTAGCTCGTTCTATAGTCTGTTATAGCTAGAAAGTTCAACTTGATCTTACCACTTATGATAGAAAATGAAGCTAATAAAAAGCTCAAAAGTTACAGTGAACAAGAGGCAGTGTTCAAAAATGTGTAGTTCCTCCCTATCTTTCTATAAAAAGTACAGAAAATTCTTGGCCCGTCTAGGCACTACTGAGGAACAGAAGCCAGAGTGAATATTCCTTGATGTATACAAACAAGAACACAGTTTCAAAGTGCCAGCCAGAACATAGCTCCTGTACAACACAGGAGGTATGACCAACACAACAGCAGCAAACACTAGACAGGAGATGCAGCTTTGTGACTTGAAAATAGAAACAGAGGAGCGTTTAAGAAATCTTCCTTTTTTGTCATCTTACATTTTTGGGTAAGTAACGTCAAAGATATACCTGAAAAATCAAAGGTGTCACGTGAGAAAGACACATCAAAAGCACACACAAATTCACCTCACATTGTTAGAAAATTATACATTAAATGGTTGGTTTAGATGCTAATTGAATTTTACATCAACTGTCTAACATTAGTTCCCATCCTTTAAGCAATTTGTAATGCAAGCTCAGAGTTTATTCTTTTTTAATTATTTTCCTTTATGTTTTGGTTTGGATTTGTGGGGGGGTTTGGGGGGTTTTGTTTGGTTTTTTTGTTTGTTGGTTTGGGGGGTTTTGGTTTTTTTTTTTGTTTGTTTGTTTGTTTTGGTTTTTTTTACATTTGTATGTCAGGAAGCTGAGATGCTTTAGCAAATGCTTTCCTCATATAACAGAAAAAAAAAATTAATTGGAAAATACAGAACACTCTGATCGTTACTCTCCATGATCTTCCAAGGGAATGCTACAGAGGTAACACTGTACAACCCACAGTAGGTTTTGCCATCAGACTGAGAACCTGCAAACCCACCAGCACACCCTCTCCATCCAACCTCATCTCCAGAAGCAGGACAGAGAGGCAGCAGTCTGAAAGTGCTGGGCCTAGAGATGGTAAAACCCTATGAAGCACGCCTCGCCCAAACCATCACCCCAAGCTCTGGGCCACCTCCGCTCTCCTCCTTTCCCAGCAAAACCCCCTCTGGGGGAGGTTCTCTGACTCCCCAGGGGAAGGAGATGCAGAGCCCTGGCCTGTCAGAGAACATTTCTGTCTACTCATTCTCACTGCATAGACAACCACAACAGATGCTGAGTCCTAAGTGCCTTTCTCTGCTGCCTGAATTACATTCTTCTAAAGTACCATTTTTCCAAGTAATTTACCATATGTTAATTTTTCTGTCTGAATTTAGGTTCCTGACTTGAAGGCAATTTATGATGGTAATACACCCACCTCTCATAGAAAGTCCTACAACCTTTTGCAATACTAGCTCCATGGAGGCTGCACATCTTTAAGGGCATTTTCAGAATTTGCTGAGGAACAGCTGCAACATAAAAAGAAACAGAAAAAACTACACTTACAGCTGCCACCACCGTGGCAATTTTTAAATTGCTTTGGTTAATCACATCAGCATCTTATTTACTGTCTGCAGGCTGTTTTATTAGATACTGAGGTCTGCAAACGGGGGGAACTAGATCTATAAGCAGCAGAGATCCAAGTTCTTGCATTTCTACAGGCAAGTCCATCACAAACCCAGGCTGTAAACATGGCAACTTAACCATGCAAGTAAGAACACTACCATATAATCACAGAATCAAAGAATACCAGGTTGGAAAGGATGTCAAGGATCAACCTTTCAAGGCTAAAAAAAAAAATATATATATATAGTTTAAATGAGATGGCCCAGCACCCTGTCAAACTGAGTCTTAAAGCTATCCAATGTAGGGGAATCCAACACTTCCCCTGGGAGATTATTCCAATGTCTAACCATTCTCATGGTGAAAAACTTTCTTCTGGAGTCCAACCTGAATCTATCCAGGAGTATTTTCCATGTGACTCCCTCTACAATAAGAGTCTCCATCTTCTTGGTAGCCACCTTTTATGTACTGGTACATAGTACATTTAGAAGTGGTTAGTCTAAATTGTAAGCTTAGCCTAGGCCTGATCCTGAGTCTGTCCTTATCTCATCCCTATTAACAAGGCTGTAGTTAACATACATGTACTTGAAGCAAGTTTGCAGTCAATACCAAGCTTGGTGGAGTTGTCAGTAAGCTGGAGGCCACGGCTGCTGTTCAGGGGAAACTGTGGGCTGACAGGAACTTTATTAAGCTCAAGAAAGGCAAATGCAAAGTCCTGCACCTGGAATGTCATAACTCCATGTGTCAATACAGACTGGGGGCCAACTGCTTAACCTGGTAGTGCTGTGAACACTATGAAGTTTGCTAAAAGCTTCTGCAATGCTTCTTCCCCATTCATCTGGATTTAACTCAAGACTAGAGCTGGAGACACCACTCTCCCCAAAAAACTTAGAATTATTAGTTATGCATTCATACTGGAGGTGCATCACAGAGCACAGAGACAGGTATGGCTCCTGTCCTAGAAATTACAAAGGCTCTTATCCTGAAAAGATTTACATATAAGGCGCTCTATTCACACAAGTAATCCTGCAGGACTGGGATCTTATTTAGTCTTTCTTCAGAATCTGAGTCCATGTGAGCAGCACATAGATAATGCCTCCACTTCCAACAGCAAGTCATTCACGTTACATCATTGTTTTACCATTAATGGAGCTGTAGCATTGCTAAGAGGATTTACAATATATTAAAATATCATAATTATTACAATAACATATGCAATTTGCATCTGAACAGTATATTGTCTAGTCCAAGAAATAGAGCAGATCTTCTCCATGTATTAGGAAATCTCTAATTTACCACTATCAGGCAATGATGTAATCTGACAGAGTATGAGATTCTGTTCAAAACCTCCTTCATAAACCATTCTTTATGTGAGAGAGAAATTGATTCTGGAAAGGCCAAAAAGATCTGCCTGTGGCAAGCCAAGTAAACATATGAATTTCTGCTATAAATATATATATATATAAAAAAACAGGTTAAAAAAAGAACAAAGATGCTTGCTGTTTGACAAAGACACAAAGAAAAACTTTCTTCTTTTTGATTAAACCACTCTTTGCTCTAGAAAGTCTTCATGTCGGTGTTGCTAGTGGTGTTATAGAAACAATGTGATAAACTTCAGCTATGTCAGTCACTATTTTACCACACATCCTAGAGCACCAGAAAACATAAAAAGTCTCTTTATAACTTCCTGCATGTGGGAGATGTAGTATTTCAGCAAATGTGTCAGCAAGGAACAGATTGGTTAGTAGCACTCTAAATTTCAAGACCCCTCATTTCTACATTACTGTAATGCTGAACAAATGTAAACAAACCCCAAGAAAATTATCTATTCCATAGATACCCTCACCACTTGCATACCATTTAGTGACAGCTAGGCAATTAAATAAGCTTCCCTAGAAAGATGGGCATATTTAAATGGAAACTAATATTTTGAAGGAATTAGAAAATTTTATTCCACACTCAATATCAAGGAGTTTCCTCTATGCCATTCATTGCCAAGTGATTTTTTTCAAGCTCTGACTTTACTGACATTTGAGCATCTTTAAACTGCCTGTTTACTGAAGGACAACACTAGATCATTAGTTACTGGATTTCAGTGATTCAGGCAGCATGTTTGGACAGCATACGGATTTTGCCTATACATTGTAGTTTTGAGCTTTAAATGCAGCAGATTTTGTGAGGTGTCCTTGTTCTACTGTATCTAGGTTTGTTCCCAACCCCAAAAAAACTCAGACTTGTGTGAATGATTTCATTTCCATAAGCAGTAACAACCAGACAAGCGAGACCACCTTCTATGCTAGGTTATTCTAAACATACATTAATAAAGACTTAGGTGGTATTTCAGTGAGGTACCAGTATTGCAGCTCAGGATGGTCTTCCCAGCATTCATTAGAAAGGACCAGAGCAAAAGAAAACAAACAATCAGAAGTTTACTGACTCCCTCATTCTCAGGTATCATAGCACTACTATATTTGCTCAGAAAGATAATTTGACAGTGTGAAAAAAATTAAAATGACCACAGTAGAAGCATTTGCCAAAACAAAAAGCATATAATCAAAAACGTTTGCTGGATTGGGCCAAGCTCCAGCGACTTATCAAGGGCCTTCAAGCTTAGGCTTGTCAAAGACCTGTAAAATATTTCTGTTAGCAAAAGAAAGAAATAATTGTCTACCCTCAAGAATAATGTTAGCTAAGTATATTCAGCCCTCTCAAGCAGAGTTATGAAAAACTCCAGTCACCTCTGGATAGGGAGACCTTCAATCTGTCACTGTAGAATTTGATAAAAGTGTTCCGAGAACTGCCAAAATGTTCAGATTTAATTATCAGTGGAATCAACAGAAAGAAAGATTGCAGAAAATTACAAGTTCTACATCATTTAAGCTTTCTGATTACTGACTTCTAGGCTTCAGAGGCATCCTGCATTATCTTCTAAACTCTAATTCATCTGGTCTAGAAAGAGTAATTCATTTCTACTCCAGAGAACATAAAACTGTCACCACTTCAAAGTATGTTCCACAGGCCTGGATTTACTGGGGAGAGTGAGGAGTTGCATGTGCCCTTGCTTCTATCATGCAGAACACCAATTAAACGAATGATGTGATTCTTCATTATTGGATTTTCAGCTAGTCAGTGCATGTCCAAGAACTAAAATCAGATCTGGATTTAGTTCTACTTAGAAAATGAGAAAGTACATTGTATCTGCTCCTAGAGAGCAACCAAACAATTTTAAGTCGCCTTGGATATAAATGGGAGTAGGATTGCCTTAAACTTTCTGCCAGATAGCAGGATGGTAAATAACTTGTTCAATCTGAGAATGCAAACTGGAAGAAGAAAATAAAAATCACTGATAATCCCGCAATGCTCAAGACACTATTTTTTTTTTCCCTCTGACAAAATCACATGGGATATTCAAAATACCACCACAAGAAGTATCAAGACTCAGGAGAAGACATAATACTATTTAAATGGCATTCAAGAAGGTAACTTCAAAAAAAGGATAAAGTATCTCACTATCAGTAAGGGCTGGGGGAAGAGGCAATAGAGAGCAGCCCTGCAGAAAAGGACTTGGGGGTGCTGGTAGACAAGAAGGAAGACATGAGCAGCCA
>JANIJG010013142.1:43558-55153 GCA_024611175.1 Megaceryle torquata | reverse complement strand
TAGCCAGACCTAGCATGGGGTTGTCCAATCCCTCAAAAGCCACCATATGTCCTTGTTCCACAAGGAATTCCGCTACACACCACCTCTGTTTCTAGTTCTCCTGAGGAACTTCAAGTACATAGGTGCTAGGACCTTATTTACCTGATACTGTAGGTGTCAGACATTTTTATAACCCTCATGTTATTGCAGTTTTGCACCCTTGTGTTCACGTTTCCTCTCCATTCATACCTTTATAAAAAATTTTATTGGTATTTTCCATATCTCTAGAAGATTCCTGGACTTCTGTTTTCTAATAGATTGCAGGCACTTTTGTAGAGGCTAGGAAATAAAAAATCAAAAAGAGTAAAACAACCAAAAAAGATACCATCTACATTTCATGATTCATTAGTGTTCTCAATAGTATCCCACGCTTCTGGCTTTGCCCTTCATTATTTCAGTGATATCATAATTATAAAATTTTCCACTTTCCTGGTCCAGAATTAAAAAATAAGATTACAATTTACTTTCTTCTGTAATGTTAATCTGTTCCAGTCTTCATGTTCTGGATTAATTTTATGGGATTAGGATGACCTGATAGATCTTTCCACTTTCTTATTCTCCATAATTCACTTTACATTATGCCTTTTCAACCAAAATGGAAAAAAAAAAATGAGACAAAGGGAAAGACAGATTTGCACTGATGGGACATGCAGAAGGAAATCTGAGTAACAGAAAAAAATATTTTGTTCACTTTTACATAATATTTTAAATGCTCTTCTGAGATTTGGCATGCAGCATTTACATTTCAGAGTGTCAGCTGCATGTCTCCTGAGAGTAACAGCATAGTGAAAGTTAATAAATTCAGTTCTATGAATCCCCTTATGAGAAAGTTGCATTGTTTAATAGAAAACTGAGCTATGCAGGAATAAGGCAGGCATTTGTCAGAGTTTATATTAATAAGAAGACACAGTTTGTGCATGATCTCACCTCTATCCAAAATAATGACTCGAAAGAATTTTTAAAATTCATCTTTACAGATCTTCAAGTTGAACAACTCATTTTTGTATGGAACAAACATACTCAGCTGGCATCATCATCAGGTATAAATCTTCAGACAAAAAATTAAATTACTCCCCAGAGATGTCCTTCTTTCTCACATTTTGTTTGCAAATGACCTATCAGCCAAACTGCTGATTCTGTTCCCATTCCCTCTTCCCTGCATTTGTAAGCATTATAACACCACTTTGCAGCTTCCATGGCATGGCACCTTCTACAGAAGGATCTCAGCACATTTTGCAGTTATTAAATAATTTAGCTTTGCAAAACTGAATTCTTGCAAAGTGAAGAATCCTTAACAGCCTTCATTTTTCAAAGGCAGAAAATGAGGTGCAAACAGGTTAACCATAGACTTTTTATTGAAAAGCTGAGCATTTGTGCTTTTGAAAGCAAGAACAATCAAAGCACAGCAAATTTTACAGTCAGAGCAATGATGAAGGAACCAAGAAGGCAGACTGCTCTCAGCATAAGACTGGCAGAACTAGTTTTTGTACAGAATTCACCTCCCATGTTACTCTATAATAACTTTGTTCTAAAAGTAATCAGTTATATAATATGTAACAAAGAATGTTCAGAGTGAAATGTGAAATATGAGAATGAGAATGCTTGGATATTATGATGATAGACTTGTTGAGAAACAAACAAAATACTACCCAGGTAATAACTTGTATTTTGCTATTTATACCACCATGATGGTCATTACCAGAGTAATCAAGTGCACAGCTGTGCTCTTTTTTTTTCTGCTTGAGTTAAGCCCCAACAAGTAGGTAAATTTTTAGTACTCTGGGTAGCATCATGCTTCTCCAAGTCTGATCCTGGATATTCTATAAATACACTACAACAGACCATTAACTACATCATGGATTGAGTACTGAGACCAGGTGGGCCTTGATCAATTTAAGGCAAGTGATTATCTGAAATCCAGCTACTCTGGGAAAGCAATATCTAGCACAACATTTTGAAAGAAGTCCTGCTGAAGTAACCTAAACTCCGTGTTCCTTGTTGCTTATGACAAACTTTTGAATTCTTTGCTGACAGGAAGTAGAAAGGAAAAGATTTTCATCATATATCTTGCAATAGTCCCTACATTACTTATTTTCTTCATGCCTTATCTGGTCTAAAGAGAGAAATTCAAACAGGGTGAGTTGTAGAAGGCTAAATAAATGTTTCAGAGGGATCTCTTCACAGAGCTACATCTTGTCCAATGGAAGACTTGGTAATTTTCCAAGTGGCTTCCATATCAAACCAGGATTTCACCCAAAGTGTTTTTGATGATGTTTTACTGACAATGATAACTTAGAAAGCAGCAGTATGGATACTCATCAAGAAGACAGAATATAACTTCAGGACATACAGTGTGGCATGGAAAGATGTGACTTTGTTCTTAAGGGAGAAGCAAAACAAACATAATAATAAGAAACAAAGAGAGGTGAAGGACATAATGAAAACGAGCAAGTAGTGTTTTAGGCAGAGAAGATGTAATACATAATATTCCTATGTCAGAATCAGGAACAGGTAAGTACATTAAGGATTGCAATTTAAAAAAAAGATGGGGAAAATAAACTGCTCCCATTTATATTATGTTTTATCCAGAATAATTTTGGTAATAATATCATGTTTATGCCTTTGTCTTGTAAAGAAGTGTCGGTGTTCGTGAAAATAGAACTACTGTAATTACTGTCTCTATTACTATCTGAAAACTATGAGATTCATCTCACTTAGCTTTATAAGCATTGGGCATCAAGTCTTAGTTCATTATCTAGACTCATTTTGGAGTCTACTATCAGATAAGCATTTTTCAACTTGTCTAAGACAGTTAAGACTAATAGTCTTTGGGCTTGTCTATCATTATCATTGATTATAGAAAGAACCCAAAGTCTAACTTTACTAGATACACAGCTTTCACATAGCTAAAGTTACATGATGCTAATTCTACCTTAATAGTATTTTCTCATGTTAAATCCTCTTGAGATTAAGTCTTTGAAGTCTAGGACTGTTATTGTATTTATGCATAAACACATGCTTAAATGTTTTGCAAGATCAAGCACTTGTCAGGAATAAAATTTGAACAGATAGTTACAATTTCCTTACTTCCTTCAAGAATGATAATTTGTAAATAGTTAATCTTATTTAAGTTGCAATTAGCAAGGTGTTTTAAGTATCCAGGACTGTCAGAGTAGATCCTTAATTGAAGTGAATAAAGACATTTTGTCAGTATAGTAGAATTCCTCCCAGAGAAAAACAGTGGATAGTGCTGGCATCTGTAACTAATGCTGCATTCCTGACTGCTCTACCACACTGCAAAACTTTAATAAAATAGCTGAATCTCATCTGCATAGTATTCTCATAAAATACATTTAATCAACAGGCTTTCCTTTTCAATGACACAACTAGGTCCTGGCAGGTCCAGTGGTCCTTAAATCCAAGTCAGTCATCTAAATCAGAGACACATGAAAATGCTGTTCACTTCTATAAGTGATTATACCTGCATGAGTTCTGTGACAAGACTTTGCATTAACTGTGTAATAGTAGTTGCTGCAACACTCAGAGTGTGAACAGAGAAATCTGTGGAAACAGAGATGATAAAATGTGCTAAATAAGCAATAACTGCTGCAGTCAAGGCTGCATTTGGCCAAGATGCTGAAGAGCAAACTTGATACACTTAATCCATTTGCAAAGCTTTGGAAATGAAAATAAATGCTATCTAACTGCTGGACTTCCTGTATGCACAGGGAAGAGGTTTGTAATTTCATTCTCATTTGTATTTGCCCTCTGATCCAGCCTGGCTATGCTATTTTTGTGTTTAGATTATCACATGTCCATGCTCTTCATCATTCTGCTTCTTTTCTGACTTTTTAACCTCCACCATGTTACACTGGGAGAAGTTGTTACAGTATTTATATCTCTGGTTGATCTGCAGAACTGAAATGATCATGACTTTCAGAAGCTTCACATCAAGACTGTCAGAGTCTGGAAAGTAAGAGACAGATTTGCAGCTTTTCTTCTGGTAAGCCCACCCCCTTGCGCTTTTTTTCCCTTGCTTTATTTCTATGCTGGAGAAAAACGTGCAGGAAAAAGGATAGCACCATTATGGAACAAGGCCATAATATATCATCTTCTTAAGAGACCAGAAACAGAACCTATCTGCAAAGTTAGCATCACTTATTTATTTGGATCTAAGTAATCCATAAGAGCTAGCTGTAAGAGCTAGATTTTACATTTTGCCTTACTCCTGTTAGACATGTCACAGTATGAGTGACCCCTATTCCGATAATGGAGCCAGCAGTCAACACATTGCAGTAAGGTATAGATGACAACTTTAGCTAAAGGCATTGTTTCACTGTTGATATATGTTTGTAAAGAAAGTGGGCCAGTGAGAATATTTTGAATTTGTTTGTACAGCAGCTAACACAAGGAAGAGACTGTGTGCACAGTCTCTCACTTGCTCAGAAAAGAAAGTGTAATAAAAATAATTTACAATTGTGAGTGGATATCATAACCCAAATTCTGTGAAAGAAAGATTTTTTTCCTTTATTTTTACCCAGATTTCCTTCCTTCCCAGGAGAACAGGATAGCTGATAAGTTAGAAAAGTGTGCTAGAATAACTGATTGACCCTTTATTGCCTGTGCCTAGAAAATTTTTTGGTGTGTTCTTCTGCCCTTCTGCATCTTTGTTGGTTTTGCTCCTTCAGAGCACTCCGAGTGCTTTAACACATAGATGATCAGGACAGGAAAAAGAGACAGTATAGGGCTTACTGTCTTCTTTGCCTCAGTACCCTCTTTTAAGATAAATGGTTAGCACAGCAGCATTCAGCTCCTCCCCTAAGTTCAGTGTACAAGGAAGCCATCACCCTGAGCAAATACAAAGGATGGCAGCAGCAACAAAATTGTATTTATGGGAAGCTCTGCTGAATGGATTCTGTCTGCATGTTGATTTCTTTTTACATAGTTCCTTAGGCTGGCCTCTCTGGTCCACCACTTAGGTGCTTTTCTCCAGTGGTCTCAGTATGTTCTGCTGTGCAGTAACCTCCTTCATTCTTGATTTTCCTTATTTCTGAAATTCTGAATTTGCAATTCTGCTTGTTTTTCTGCTTTGCAGATTTGTATGTCTTTTTCCAAATTTAACTCTCAATGATTTTTAGCAGACACTCATGTACCCCCTCATTACTTCAGGTCACCTCTAAGAATGTGATCCCATGAAACACAGAGGAATAAAATTTCTTGTTTATTCAAGGAAATAAAATTAAGTTTTCTTCAAACTACTCAGGCAGTTTCCCGTAATTATTAATCCAGATTTTTATTTTAAAATAAGTGCATGAAATATCAATACAAGAGAAAATCTGTGGCCTGGGAAGCTTTTACATATGCAAACTTTGAGATAATGGGGAGAAAGAAAGGACTACGCAGCTCCTAAAAGTAAGATTCTCCATTGACTTAAACTTTTATTTTTTGGATTCTCTTCTCTTTCAAAAGTTGTATAAGAATATTGAAAAAAAATATTTTTTTTTTCCTTTTTTTCTCCTGATTTTCCTTTCTTAACTGATACGCACTTTACAGACAAAGAGTCCCAAGGAGGGATTTCACACTTCTCCATAAAGCACAGTCTTTATTCAGTGGAGTTTCCAGAATTAAAATAATAATAATAAAAACTCTCTGGGAACTGCCATCCAGCCAGTTTTTAACCCAGCAAAGAGTCCATTTGTCTATACCATTTTTTCACCAGTTCCTCCAGGAGAATGTTGTGGGAGACTGTGTCAAAGGCCTTACTAAAGTTCAAGTAGACAACAGCCACAGCCTTCTGCCCATCCAAAAGGTGAGTCACATAGTCATAGAAAGAGATCAGGTTGGTTAAGCAAGACTTCCCTTTCGTAAACCTGTGCTGGCTAGCCCCGATCCCTAGGCTGCCCTGCAATTGCTGTGAGAGCTCACTCAGGATGATCCTCTCCCTGATCTTGCCTGGTACTGAAGTCGGGCTGATGGGCCTGTAGTTCCCTGGAACCTCCTTCCAGCCTTTCTTGTAGATAGGTGTCACATTAGCCACCCCCCAGTCATCTGGTACCTCCCCTGTTGACCAAGATCGTTGAAAAATGATGGAGAGAGGATTGGCAAGCTCTTATGCCAGTTCCCTAAGTACCCTTGGGTGAATGCCATCTGGCCCCATAGACTTATGAGTGTCTAGGTGCAGAAGCAGAAATTTACATTTTTTTTTTTTCAGTTTAGGAAATGAAGGTTTTCATGACTTCTTGTTTTTTTCCCATCCTAATGGAATCTTCTCTGAAAAAAAAAAAAAACCCAAGCCTAAGAGTGACTTTGTTGTTTAACAATTTTCCATATTTGGTAGTTGACCAATTTGCTGCATAGTATTTTGCTGGTTTTGTTCCTTTCTAATAGTAAATCAATGCAGTATATTATCAAGATAATGATGTCATTATTTTTTTCCTTACAGAAGTATATGCAGATTAAAATTACTATTTGAAAGCAGATTGAAGTTAGTAAAAGCTTTTTGATACTTTTTTAATAGAAAAGAAACAAACAGAGTTAATCAAGAGGACAGAATAATTATCATATATGTGGTACAGTATGTATGTACTACTGACATTGTAAGAATGTCAGAAAATAAAAATTCACTTGCATTTTTGAGTAGTCGCAAGTAAGAAATACAGAGAAGCAATCAGCTATAGCCATTGCTTTAAAATATTGGTGCAGGGTTTTATTAAACTTTACTGGGTTAAATTAATTAAACTATGAGTGATCAAAAAGACATATATAGGTATCTCAATTTGATATATCGTAGCTATAGCACTATGGAAAAATAATGGGTTTTGGTTTATAATTATTTAATCAAATAGTTAAACCTAGTAGGTCTTAACTAATTTATATTTTTCGAACACAATCTATGTTGCATTCTATTGTACTAGAGAAATGGCGATGAATATTCCCCGAGGGACTTGGTTCTGTAATTGGCTGCTTCATCTGTGTAAAAGCCAACTGAGTTTCCAGGAATTTGCACGGGTGAATGCAAATCTGTTCAAATGGCAAGGAGCTACATTTACAGATGCCTAGTTGTTCTACTGCTGTTTCTGCATTTGATTAGTCTGTTACTAAAGTGTAAGGTATAGATTTCTTATCTCTTCAGATGATCAACAATGCAGTTGACAACTGCTGCTCCAAGCACCTCTAAAATCCAAACCCTTTAAAATACATCTTTCTAAAATCCTGAAGTTGATAAGAATGTGGAAATGATCATAGCTGCATGAGAAGGAAATAAATAATAACAGGAGACAAGGCAATATCTTTCAAAGAACTGTGTTAAAGAGATGAGATGTACATAAAATATACATAAAAGAAAACATGAGAAAAGAGCCTTAATCCCATTCATATGCAGAACCATTTACTTTGTTATAGCAGTGCTGATAAAACATTAATGTAATTATGTAAAAGTTATTTGAAAAGGTATTAATTTCCTATTTTAGACAATAGTTTCAAACAGTGTTATTAAACCAAAATTATCATAGTTTTGTGTTCTTAGTCTTGCAGCCTCTGTTTCAGGCAATACAATGATCTGCACGGAGGCCTTCTTTAAATGCCAATTTGACTAGGGTTTTTCAGGATGGTTTTCAGTGATTATTATTTCTAGGAAAAATATGTACTTGGTTGCCAGAACAGTTATATTGGGGTTTTTTAAACAAAACTCTTAAAAATATGGAAATATTTTCTTACTTTTGCAATTAGAAATTATTTAAAGAAGATCAAGTGGAAGAAATTATTTCAAAATAAAAATAAATGCATAGCATCTATAGGGTAAAGTTTTCATAAGCATACAATGAGTAAATTTGTACATGAGTAAAGATATTCAAGAGATGTGATAGTTTGATCTCAAAATGTAAATGCAAAAACGTGTTTCTGAACATAAAGACATATATTTCTAGTTGTAAATGTTAAAGGATTACATAGGGCAATTGCCTATTTCTCTTCAGATACAAATTCTAGTCCAGATGAAGATAGTATCATATGATCAGATGAATTTTGAACTTAAATAAAAAATCAATTAGTAAGGAAAAAATTAAAGCTCTTTTAAGAATTAATACCATTACAAGGTTTGAGAAATTAAAGCGGTAATTGAATATATATGAAAGTATGTCAGTGGAGATTAGGACATTAGGTGTATTCTTAACTATCAACAATCACAAGATTTCCTTCCATATTTTGAACATAACTTTAGAGTTACATTTTCTGCTTAGAGATATGATTGAATAAATCACATGATCATCAATAATGCTAATGGTATCTAAAATAGGTATAGTTATGCATAGAAATGTATTTTAGTTTGTATGTGTCCACATATTTTTCAGTCTGTGCTACTTGAATTAACAGAGAATGAGTATTCTCCATCTCTTTCTTCTTGAAAGGCAGTAGCTATTCTCTGCTGATTCTAACTGTGCAACTTTCAAACCTCACACTGCTTCTGCTACCAGTTGACTTCTTTTGACATCAAACCTCTGACATTCCCTACATAGCCTAAATAATCGCAAGGAACAAATATGTAACACATTCCTCAGCTTGAAAACTTTTAAGTTGACAGATAAAATATGAGTGACTTTTTTATAGACACCTATCTTTGCTAATGTTTCAGAGAACATAATCTCTAAAAAAAATGAAAGTGCATCTTTATATCACTATAAATCAAGTTTTATTGTCATTCTGACGCTATTATTTATAACTGTGTTTGGGGCTTTTTTCAAAGATTCCATGGTGTTCACTCAAGGAAAAGTTACACATCTTAAAAATCACTAATAAACAGGAATCCCAGTAAGTATTCCTTCTAAAATTAATCAGAAAATTAGAATGCAATTAAAGCTGGCAAAAACATCAGAAATTAGATATTAAATAAGTTCTTAGGCATATTTGCATTTCATTCTAAGTCACAGTGCTTTTGAGTTGTACAATTCTTTAACTCATCATTACAAAGTATTTTAAAATGTATCTTTGTTACCCTTCAATTTCTTGTATCTTATACATGCAGAAATCATTTAAGCTGTTAGTACTAATAATAGATTATGGGATTTAATACTTACATGCTGCAAATCAAGATAAATAATGCTGACTGTATATTTTATATATGATTCTGTTGTGCATTACATGTGTTTGTCCAAAGCTGTTAAAATAAGGCAGAGGGTATTAAGTTTCACAAATGTATCTAATTTAAATGGAAAGCCCATGGCTCACTGAGGATTTGATTTTATATGATATCATAATCCAATGAGTGACCTCCAATTCCACTGATTTTTATAGACCTTGTTAGACTGATTTTTATAGACCTTGTTCCACTGATTTTTATAGACCTTGAACACACTCAGCATTTCTTGAGAGTTTTCCAGCTTCTTTCAGGATTGATCCAGGAGTAAGAAACTCATAAAAGAGGAGTAAAGTATTATAGGCAGTTTCATAGACCCAACTTCTGAAAACAAAACAAGAAAATAACCATGCATCTACAGTGCTCAAAAGCTCCTTCCATGCGATAAAAACAAAGAATCAGATGACAAATCCAATAACAGACTAGCACATGAAAGACTGTATCCAACTCTGTCCTACAGCAGAATGAAGCTATCCTTGACAGTTTTTTCTTCAGCCTTCTGTCAAAAAGACAAGAAATCTAGTATGGCATGTAACTTCCTAAATTAAGACAATCAAAGGTAGGAATTGCAAGACAGCTCGTACAGACACATACGGTGAAATTCATCTTACTAGTGCAAAAAGTTACAATTCGGAAGACAGAACTACTGGCAGCATCTACAGCAGCCAAGACACAGGCTGAAGAGCCAGACCCCTTTCAGTCCATACTTCTGATCGTACTGCTTACTGCCAGGATTAGTTTGGGGCATTGATAGTTCCTGTAAAAACACAAATTATTTCTTTATTCTTAGATATTAATAAATATGCCTTTTCTTAATCAGCTATGTAATTAGCCTACTAGACCTGTAAAATGAACAATAAGGTACAGAAGGAAATATGTTTGTTTCTAAAATTAATTGCTATATATAATGCCATATCATATTTCTAAAATGGGCAAAACCGGCAGCTATCAACAGTTCATAGTTGGTTGGCTGGTTACACATGCAGTGAAGCCTGAGACAATGGCTGCTTTCACAAGCTCTGTAATCATGTGCTAATACATGTCTGAGTAGAGCTTAACACTTTTAAATATTGGGATCATGCTTCAAAAAAAACCAGAAGTGAGTTTCAGCTGTTACTGAGTTTTAATATTTAGGGAGCAACAGTTATCTGTACTAATCAAAACATGGGGCTTTTCTAATGAATAAGAATAAATTGATCTGATCAAAGCCAAAATACAGTGACAGGTGGGATACTTCATTAGAGGAAGTTTTGTTTATATAATAGCTAAAGCATTGACATGAGATTTTGATGCACAGAGTAAGAAGTTAGGTTTAGAAAACTTTGCACTAGTTTCACACATTCCAGATGAAAATTCATCTCCCTAGTAATCTACAAAAAGATAAGTGATATAATTATACTACAGGTCAGATTCACTAAATGAAGGAAGGAAGATACTGAAGAAGGTAAATTCATCTGTAGTGTTTGACCTTTTACTGTGTGTAACCAATTGTCATAATGTTTAATCATTTCATTTTTTAACAAATTGTGAAACAACACTTGTTCCTACCATACATTAAATATGAACTGTGTTCAAGATGGACATACAAAACACCATTTTCACTGTTAAGTTGTGATTGAGAAGGTACAAACCCTCTCAGTCTTATTTAAAAAGTGGAAGTTTATAAAAAGTGGAAGAATTTTTTTCCATGATTCTACAATAATGTAACTGCATCCATTCACATGAAAGGGAGGAGTGTGCCTTTTTATCAATCATATCCCTTACCAAAATACTTCATCCAGAATGGAATTTCTGTTAACCAAGTGATAAAAGAATTGTTTCTGAAGCTCCTTCACTATGAAACAACATCACTTGCAGAATCCAGCCCACCACATGAATCTCTTTCTCAGTGATTGTTTAAAATATGCTGGTAACTCATTGATACTTGCTATATATGCATATTCAGCAGTGCTATACAATTCTGGTTTTAGTCATTGACTGTAAGATTAGAATTTTCAAAAATAAAGGATAAGGAAATCAAAATGCTCTGAAGACAGACATAGAATGGCATTCATAAGATCACAAATATAGACATCAGCAGTACAGATATTTTCATATTAGATAGTTGTCAAGACTTTTTCACAGAGTGGAGTAAAATTGGCACTTTCAAACCATGAGTCATGTCATCCTAAAATAGATGATTAAAATAGGTCAGATGAATCATTGGATATTGCTTTCTATTGACCTTGAAGAGAGCATTGGGTTACTAGCCAGTATGTACACATATAAACTGCAGACATATGAAGCTGAGTGAGGAGGACACAATTCAGGATATGTCTGGAAACAATATTTTCACAAACCAGATTTACAAACATGTATGAGAACAATAATGGACTAATATTTCCTAAGGGGGGAAAAAAAAAAAAAAAAAAAAAAAAAAGAAAGAA
>JANIJG010013142.1:24796-43458 GCA_024611175.1 Megaceryle torquata | reverse complement strand
ATATTTCCTAAGGGGGGAAAAAAAAAAAAAAAAAAAAAAAAAAGAAAGAAAGAAGCTAAAAGATAAAAAATGTGGTTTAAAGGATGCCCTATGTCTATATATAAAGTTTTTGGATAAGGAGGTATTTTCCTGGCTTTGGAAAATGCATACATTCTTTGAAATATTATCATCATAATTCAGTACATCTGTCAAGACTGGGTCAGCCACTAGGCAAGTGACAGGTGTTCTCTATTCCCAAAAGGGAATAAGGGAGAGGGACTAAAAAAACTTTAATGAAAATAATAATAATACAATTAAATATAAACAAATATATTAAAAAAAAATTGACCCCACCCATCCTGACTACAATTATGTCACCATCACCACTGCTGCTGTGGGCAGGCACTGGGGAAATCCCAGACTGGACTCAGTGAGAGGCAGGGGTCAGATTCAGGAGCTGGATTCTGAAACTGGATTCAGGAACATATGGATTGGGATTGAAGGCAGAACAGAGGGAGTCCTCCTAGGACACCGGCCATTGAAGAAGAGAAACTGACCCTCGTGATGCCTCAGCTTTATACTGAATATGATGTATATCATATCATATCATGTCTTAGGCTGGAATGAACCTTTAAGATCATGTATATGGGATGGAATACCTCATTGGTTAAGTTTAGGGTCACCTATCCTGTCCACTCCTCCCTGCAGGTGTGGCCTTTTACTTTCTGCACCCCTAATATGGTACACAAGATTTAGCAGTGACCTTGGTCTCCATAGGAACCAAAGGTAAGAGCCTTTCTGCACACCAGTTCTCAGTAGTAACTATAAACATCAAATGTTATCACTGCTAGAAGTGGACACTATTGATGAAAATACGCTGTTAGCCTCAGAAAGTGCAGTTACTTAGAAGATATTTAGCTGAAAAGTAAAATCACTGAACAGAATTAGTTCCATTCTAACTCAAACCAGGACAACCTCAAATCCATGTATGTTAACATAAAATGTCTTTATAAGTTCAAGATTTAGACATAGTACATTTGAGAAAAATTAAGTGTAAGACTTTAAATACTTGCAAATCAATCTTGAAAGATTCTGATTAGATAGTAAATGTCTTTGCAGTAAACTACAAATTCTCCCAATGGAATTAAAATGTAAACTGTACACATGTACTGAGCTTTTGACTGAGAGAAGTGATAACTAACCCTTTAATTTGTAACTACAAAAAGCATACATAAAAGGCTTTAATATCTTCAAGCATCTGCTTCCATTAGTGTACTCCTGTGTGGACTTCCACAAGGGCACTTTCTTGAAATCAAAATCCAAAAATCATTCTTCCTGACATACCTGCCAGGCTTTATCCCAAACCATCAGAATATTAACAGAAAGCGTAAAGGCAGTGTTATGTATCTGTGCTATGTGGTTTTTATCTTATCTCTGTATGACCTTAAGGTGAACTTGAAGTATACATTCAGTATAGATTGAGGTTTTCCTGGCTTTACTTCACATTTCACTTACTCATAATGATGTATTACATTGTTAATGACATTTTCTGTTCTGCTAGAAATAAAGACCAAGCTATCTCAAATCTGTTTGACTATAAGAGATCTCCCCAGTTCAGATTTAAATAAGACTGTACTAGATCTGGTGTACCTATCCCAAAAATCTGCTACCAGTTTTTGGAGTCAAAGGGAGTTAAATCCACTCATTACCTTTGAAGCTTACCAAATTTTGAGTGTACTTTTACAAAGAGCACTATGACTATTTGGTCAAAATGTAACACCAGTATAGAGTTATTCATGCAAAAAACTTTAGCTTTTCCTTCCAGTTATAGTTTTAAAATATGTCACCTTACTGAAACCTTCCCTTTCTTTATTTCATGGCTAAACATGGAGTTTAATAATTTGTCAATATATAAATGTCAATACCATTTATTTACGTCTTAGTTCAGCAAAATACCAAAGTCTCAAAACTCACATCAAACATTTAAGTTTCATTAAACTCAAGGATGATAAAGTACTGCAAAGGAAACTCAGTGAGAGTTACGTGCTGAATGCATGTAGTGGCACTTCTTGTTTAGTTGTTTTAAGAACAAAACAAATAGGAAGTCTTTGTTGGCAGAAGTAAACTTCACAAATTAGATCTGCTTTCATTTTTTCCTTAAAATGCTAGATATTCTTAAAAAAATCTATATGAAAATAAAACCTGAACTATATTCTACATGAAATAAATAAATAAATAAATAAATAAATATGTTATTACAAATGCTGCTTTTCCGTAAGTGTAACTATGAACTGGTTTTATTCAGGATATGTATTTTTATTCCTGGTTATTTGGAGAGGAGACTTTATTCATATATTAGCTTTTTGTGTTTGGGGTTTTTTTGTTTTGTATTGTTTTGTTTGGGGTTTTGTTTGTTTGTTGGTTTCCTTATAAGACTATTTAATGGAGATTGAGACTTTTTTTTTTTCATCTTTTAAAGGAAAATATAACTATGAATACTATTTTGAACATTTACTTTGTTCATCCCTATATATTTTTAAGGAGAAATTAAAAAGTGGAGAATATGAGGGTGAACACCTTATGTTTAATAATTATTTACATATCCTTGTAATAGAAAGAAATTAAAGCAGTGAGAAGTTTCTCTTTTTTTTTCTCTATTTCACCCTTTTTAATTTTATTTTCCATCTTTCCCTTTTTTTCCAATGAGAAAGTCAAAGTAATCAATTTCTTCATCTCATTCTATTTTAAAACTATATTTTCCTGCTCTGTCTTTGGGAAGATCCACGCTTAAGGACATGGTTATTAGTATTATTATTATTATGGGTTTTGATAGGGCTAAGAATAAGGTTGGACTTCATGATCTTGAAGGTCTCTTCCATCCAAAAGGATTCTATGATTCTAAAACAAAAAACAAACAACCAATCAACCAAATAAAAGAAGGAAAAAAGAAGGAGTTGTGCCACAGAAAGAGCTAAATATCAAATGGTAGTTTGAGGAGGCCACTATTTAATTTACTTACAACATGTATTTGTCTTTAAGAGATCTCATGGGATTTGGTAATCCTGATCCAGATACCATGGAATATTAATAAATAATATTAACATTAAACTCTACTGTATCAGTCAATAAAGGAAAATAATCCATTAACAAATTTTATTTACCTTTAAAAATAATATTAATTACCAGTTATAAACAACTATCTGTGATAGTCTACACATGTAGTCTGCATGTAGTAAAAGACAAATTACCTGGAGAAACTGAAAGTAACTTTCTTCACACACCTAATGCAAATGCCTATAGCATAAAAATAAAAAGAAGCATTTTCTCTTATTCATATCCAAGTGAAGCTGCAACTAAATATATAAATCTTTTTGCCACATTTTCAGCTTCTAAAGTACCAACAGAACCTAGGAGCTTCAGTGTTAAAGTTGTTCTTTCATTTAGGCTGCCATTTATAATGTATACAAAGACCTCTGCTTCTTGCTAGCTCTCTTTTCTAAATCAAAAGTATTTTGAAGACAACAAAACTTATTGCTTCTTGTGCTATGAAACAAGTTGTTGTTCTCAGGCTGCCATAACATACTATTGCCACAATTAACATTTTTGCTGGATAGGGATTTTGTGCAATATTCACTAGATGAACTGTGCAATCGTCTTTGCAGAAAAGTCTGTAAAGTTCCTTCTCATCATTCCCCTCAGATATATGGAGACTGTTGTAGGTTTATATGTGAATTCTTAAAAAGATCTTGTGTCAACTTTTACTAAAGCAATTCTGCCAATTTACCTGAGGCTTTAAAAATCCCATTTTAGGAAACAAAACCAAAACCACACAAAAAAGCGATCTAAGGATGTTGGAGATATGCCACATGAATTAGCCTGTGATAGCAAATTCTGGTGTAGTCACAGACACTATTTCCATGAGTATTCCTCTTCTAGGAGAAACTATTTTCCTGTTACTTTTCTGCTGGTTTTATATGTAAATATGTAGGAAATCTTCTGCTTTTCCTCTGGGCATGACATCTCCTTTTGACATGACCTTTTTTATTGTATGTCCATTGCCACATTCCTTACATCATAAATTATTTCCATAGCTATTTATCATACTGCCTAGTTTGTTGTTTAATTACCTGCTTTCTTAACTATTTATCTTTATTTATTAGGTAATGTCTACAATGTAATAAGAGGTGAGATAGCAGCATGCTGGAATACCCTACATGGTTTTACATGGAACAGAAACAGTAAGTGTAATGAAGTAGGTGTAATGAAGAGTGTACTGTAGTAATGAACTTCCAAAGTCCAGCAGGAAAACTGAACTAAGATTACTAAGTTGTACCTAATGCAGGCTGACCCATCTTCATGGCTACTGTGATCCCCGCTGGTTACATGAAGGGACATTGGGATGAATGACTATGATTCTACTGAGCATCCCAAGCAGTTTTAATTTGATAGATTTCAGATGATAACTCACAATGTGTGCATGAGATGCATTACACACCCACTTTCCTGTTTATCTGTCTAAAATCACTTCTAACTATTTATCTATTGTTTAACAGTTGGAAAATATCTCGGGTATATGGTGTTTCATAGATTTACTATCCTGTCATCTAAAATAAAACCTGAATTTACAGAATTTAGTTACCTTTAGAAGTGGAACATTTTCCATTTTACTTGGTTTAGTATTCTCTCCCTAGACTCTTATCCAGCTCCTCTTAAATATAGTTGGGTATTTTTTCCCCAATTTATACCTGTTTGTCAATGGCAATTAAGCTTAAATATTCCCTTGAAGACATTCTTCTCATCCCCCACAGAGGTATGCCTTTCTTAATAAGCTTGCACAGCTTAGATCCAGACTACAATCTCTCCTTACAGCAGACACACCACAAACTCAGCCTGTTGTCATTATGACTATGTACATTTCTTATACTTTCATTTTTTTTCTCTATTATTGCCCATTCCATTTTTTAAGTAGAGTTAGGTAGAAAAGAAGGATATTATTATGGTTAACTTTAAAGAAGACTGAAAGAAAAAAATACTTTTTCAATGATACTTACACTGCAACAAGTCAACTTGTCAATGAAAAAACCAAGTACCAAACTTGGGTGTTTTCTTTGTAGAAGAAACCTCAGTAATCTTTGAATATAAATATAGGCATATTTCAGTTGCACTTGTATAGAAGTGGGGGAAAAAAATCCTTTCTCTCTGGAAAGGAATCTTCTGTGGAAATTTTTTACCCATTTCTCCTTTATGATGTGCATGCTGATTTATGCCATCCCCCTGTTTTTCCCCTCAAATCCTCCTAATGGTATTCTTCCAAGAAAGGATATACATCCCAAACTTCTTCCTATATAGCTAGAGCAGTAACAGACAGTACAAAATTTTCAAATAAATTAGTAGAACATGTGCTGATTTTAAATTTTCTATCTACTTGAATTTTCAATTCCTTTTCTAGTCTCTTCACTTCTTAATTATCTGTGCTGTTGGGATGTTGAGATGACACTTTTCTCAGATATTTATCCATGAAATAATGAGTTAATCCATACTGCTATATCAATTCCTATTATTATTTGCAGGATTACATCAACGAAGTGTGTTTTATACTGTGTTTTGCTTTTTCTTGTTGCCCTAAATCTGGCCAGGCACATGAAGGACTACAAGAAAGACTTGTATAGGTATGTCAGAGAAAAAAAGGAAAGCTAGAGAAGACGTAGGCCCTCTCTGGAATGAAGGAGGAGACCTGGTCATGAAGGATATGGAGCAGGCTGAGATAATCAATGATTTCTTTGTCTCGTCTCCACTGGTAAAGGCTCTAGCTGCACCATCTGAGTTGCTGAAGCCAAAGGCAGGGACTGGAAGAAGGAAGATCTATCCACTGTAAGAGAAGACCAGGTTCCAGACCTGTGAATTTGTGAAAGACTTCAGACTTGTGAACCTGAAGGTGCACAAGTCCATGGGATTGGATGAGATCCACCTGCAGGTCCAGAGGGAACTGGCAGATGATGTTGCAAAGCCACTTTCCATCATATTTGAAAAGCCATGGAGGCCTGGTGAAGTGCCTATTGACTGGAAAAGGGGAAACATAAGCCCCATTTTCAAAGAGAGACATAAGGAAGATCTGGGAAACCACAGGCCAGTCAGTCTCTCCTCAGTGCCTGTCAAGATAAAGGAGCAGATACTCCTGAAGACTCTCCTAGGTCACATGGAAAATGAGAAGGTGGTTGGTAGCATCCAACATGGCTTCAACAAAGGCAAATTCTGCCTAACACATTTGGTGGCTTTTTATGATGGGGTCAGGCATTGGTGGATTGGGGAAGAGCAACTGACATCATCTTTCTGAACATGTGCAAAGCATTCAACATTGTCCCGTAAGACATCCTGGTCTCTGAATAGGAAAGACACAGATTTGATGGATGGACCACTTAGTGGATATGGAATTGGATGGATGGCTGCTTTCAGAGGGTTGCAGTCAATGGCTCAGTGTCCAACTGGAGACATGTGACAAGTGGAGTTACTCAGGGATCAGTACCGGAACTGGTGCTGTTTAACATCTTTGTTGGCAACATGGACAGAGGGGTTGAGTGCAAGTTTGTTGATGACACCAAGCTGTGTGGTGAGGTTGACATGCTGGAGGGAAGGGATGCCATCCAGAGGAACCTTGACAGGCTGAAGAAGTGGGCCCATGCTACCCTCATGAAGTTCAATAATGCCAGGTGCAAGGACCTGCACCTGGGGTGGGGCAATCTCAAGTACAAATACAGGCTGGGTGACAGGCAGACTGAGAGCAGCCCTAAAGAGAAGGACTTGGGGGTGCTGGTTGATGAAACACTCACTATTGTGAGCTGGCAATGTGCCCTGGCAAGCCCAAAAAGCCAACCATATGCTGGGCTTCATCAAAAGATGCATGGCCAGCAGGTCGAGGGAGGTGATTCTGCCCCTCTACTCTACTCTTGTGAGACCACACCTGGAGTACTGCATCTGGAGCCCCCAACACAATAAAGATATAGATCTGTTGGAGAGGGTCCATAGGAGGATCACAAAGATGATCAGGGGGATGGAAGACCTCTCCTATGAGGACAGGCTGAGGGAGTTGTGTCTCTTCAGCCTGGAGAAGAGAAAGCTCTGAGGAGACCATATAGCAGCCTTCCAACCTGAAAGGGGCCTAAAGGAAAGATGGAGAAGGACTTTTTATTAGGGCATGTGGTGATAGGACAAGGGGCAATGGTTTTAAACTAGAGCAGGGTAGATTTAGATTGGACATTAGGAAGAAGTTCTTCACTATGAGTGTGATTAGACACTGAAACAGGTTGCCCGGAGAAGTTGTGGACAGAGAAATTGTGACGTCTCATCCCTGGAAGTATTTAAGACCAGGCTGGATAAGGATTCTGAACAACACTAGAGGTGTCCCTTCACATGGCAGTGGGGTTGGAATCTTTAAGGTCCCTTCCAACTCAAACCATTCTATGATTCTATGAAACTATAATTCTATGATTGATTCTATGAGATGAGTTACTTGAGTCTCAGAAACCAAATTCATTGCACAAGCAAGAAAGCTGCCACCTGAAAACTCATTCTGAAGACAGTTTAGTTTGTAGCATTATCCCATATCATTACAAATTCCATATTTTATTTGCTAACTGAAGTTCAAGTTACTTCTGTTAAAAACTGCCATACTCACTGATGGTTCAAACTGTTTCACCCATGGAGTAAACTGAGTCCTTCAGGGGTCTTCTTTGCACTCTTTAAGAAAGAGCTTTCTATTTCACAAGAGCTATTTATGCTTCCAGGTAACAGTGGAGAGTTGGACCCCATTGGGCACTACAGTCCTGAAGGATTGACTTTCAAAAGATTTGTAAAAGCATCTTATTCAGTACAAATGCAGAACTACCCGTTTAACTTTATTTCTATATCTCTCTTGTCTATGTATCATCACTTCTATCCTTACAACAATTATTAGAAACAGTGATTCTGAAATCATCCACCCAAAGAAGTCAATTTCTACCTGCTTTTTCCACTGATCTAAAAGGAGATAACAACCTTACTGTGCTTCTATTCAGTCTCAGAATCAAATACCTGATTTTCTTATGTCAGTCATTTAAAATAATGGCCTTTAATATTCGATCTTTGAAAAACCACTAGGACACAAAGCTGTCTTTACCTAAACAGTATTTCTTCTGAATAATTTGTTATCCTTTTCCTAATTATCTTCAGTGGCTACTCCATATTTAGTTTATTCTACTTCTAGATATTCTAAGGACTATGCTATGGAAGCACCTTTGTAGATGAAAAAAAACCAAACAAGCACAGGCTGTCACCACAGAAGGATAGGATAATGTCCAAACTGTGTTACTTCTTCCATATAATTTTCCTTTCTCAGAAATTTTTAGACCGCTCTTACTAGTAATACATAACTAAAAAGAACTGTCACAGGAGTAGCTACAGACATCAAATAAAAAAAACCTGAGAAATTTCTTACAAGATGTACTGGTTTTCCTGTCCTTTCTTCTGGCTTAGCCAGATACATTTGCATGCTATGAAGACATTATTTTTTTTAAGTGGATTTGGATGGTTTAAACTCAGGAACTGAACGTTAGCAGTCAGATTTGAAAGCCATATGTAAAACTGTGGTCATGTGCTTACATAAGAATAAGTAAATAAGTAAATAAATAAAATATTGTTACAGGAGTTGTTTTCAAGTACACTTGACATGCTTTTACAGGGTTTAATTTGGATTCTCTTTGGTGCAAATAAAAGTTGAAAGGTGGGAAGGACGTAAGAGTTTCCTTCTATGTACATGCCCACAGGAAGCATAACTCCTATTGGCTTTAAAGAATGCAGGTGAGGAAGATAATCTTGGCATTTTCCAACAGAATCTCAGCTGTTCCATCCATATTCTTGAGCAATATAAATGGAACACATTAATTATTCTTTGTGCATGTATCACTTGAACTTGACTACATATCAGTAAATGTGACTACTGTAATGTAGCATCATATTATTATGTGTCAGTTTATGTTTATACGGACATGTACACAGCATGTGTATCTGTGCATAACAGAGAGTGTAGAAATTGAACATCTTTTTTTGTACTATTGGATTTTTTACTGAAGGAGAGAAACTTTAAGCCTTTTGATAGAGCACTTTCTAAGTGAAGGGTTGAAGTCTTACATGGTTTGTTCCTGACAAGCATCTACTTGGATAGGACATCATATCTCTCCCCTTTTCAGTGCATTAAAATATTTATCAAAAAGAATTCTTCACAAGGTAAGGTAATAAATAATACCAGGGTTAAAACTTTACCATATGTTCAGCATATCATCTCCCACATAACTGCAATTTAGGTAGTCTTGTCAGAGGTTCCTGGAATATACAGCATTAAATATTATTTCTGTATATTAAGACACATTCATTGCTGATATTCTTGGAATAGACAATTGGAAAGAAATTAAAAGTGTCAAAACAAAATAGTATTCTACTAAAAAGAAAAATTAATAATTTTTATATAACAAAATTTTGACAACCAAACTGAAATAATGACTATCTTTTTAAGGTTTAACTATTTTTCTCCTAGAGTGATACTAAGTCCTCTGAAACCAAAGGTAGTTCCACAGGCTCACCAAATTTTGCACTGAAATCTTACTGTGGCTTTCTATCGCATTTTGATAACAGCAGGGACCTAAGCAGTCTGGAAGAAAAATGAAAGAAAGAAGGATTTATCTTAGGAAACAGCCAAGATATCTTTGACAGAACAAAAAAATTATATGCCCTCAAAGATTTTGTCTGTGAGTGAAAAAGTAGACTTGTAATTAGAGATTAATATCACATTTTTTTATGACATAAAACTACAAGAAATATGTGAAATACATAATTCTGCAAACTGTATCTGCCAATTAAAGATACAACATATTCTACTGCAGCATAAAAATCAAAGCTGAATAATTCCATGTAACTTCTTAGCTAAGTGAATGGTTAATGGTAGCAATTTATTTTTTTTTTAACTTTTTTAAGCTAGTGCTTTGAAAGGAAGTCAGACAAATTAGAACTGACTCTAGAGGGTACACAGAACAATGTTTAAAGAACATCTGTGGTTCAGTATCCACCTGGACTAAGCAGCAGTCATTATGAATTAGGTTAAATGTCAATGTAAATTACAAAGTGGTATAAACTTCACCTTAGTTTCTGTGTTTAGCGTTTTAAATAGCAGTTCATTTGAAGTTTAATGACAGCGTGTCTATGCATATTTCATCACAGAAGGAATGCAAAACATAGACCTACTAAAAGCCTTCATTTTGACCCTATGCAAAGCTGTTCCAGTACTCTGGAAACACTGGCAATGCAATATGAAACCCAGGAGCAGGGTCACTAATGGGTCAAAGAAATGAAAAGCAACTATAAAGAGAATAAGTACTTCAGTGTAGTTAGCACTTTCAAAAGCTTTCCATTCCTTCAGCTAACTTTATGTGATTAGACTAGTTCACAGAGTTGACCACTGAAGTATCACCTACTGACTTACAGGATGTTATTACTGATTCAAAGACAATAGTAATATTCATGAAAAATCACCATTATGTGAAACCAGAGCAGAATTTTTTTATTTGTGGAGATTTTTAGTTCCTTTCATCAATGCAATGAAGTCTGACATTAAAACAATTCTTTCAAATGATTCCTGTTAAATACATATTATTAGCCAGAAGTAGTATGGACATTTAGCCACAGCACTGTACTTTGTGAATGAGTAGATATTTTCCTCTGTATCAACAAAATCTATTCCATAAAAATAAATTTCTGGAAAATAAATTCTCCCTCTCTTACCTCTTGTTACCTACTCTCCCATTAAATGACTGCTTTCTTCTCTCTGTAGCTCACCAGTTCACCAGTTCTGTAGCTCACCTTATTAATTCACCAGTACCTCTCATTGTGCCATATTTGATCAAGGAAAAATACTTGAAATGCTGGACTTCATCCCTAGCCCATTTTCTACACATGTCATTCAGCTCAGTAAGTCAGTCAGTCCTGTCCTCATCTTTTCCCTCAGCTCCCTCCATTTTACCCTGCGGTCTTCTCAAAGAACCTACAGAAGTCCTTTTTATGTAATAAATCCAGAGAACAAACAAACAAATCACTTCATGGCATCAAATAATTCTCACCCTTTCTACATAGGTAAGTAATTCACTTCCCAGAAGATTTTTTCCTCTAATTATAGTATATAACTACCTTTGTAACCACAGTGCTTCACAAAGACAGCAGACAGAGCTTTCCCAGTTGGAGTACAAATCGGTTCTATAGGAAATACTTAGTGTGCTTTTTACTCTTTGGAACACATAAATGAACACCTACATGTAGATTTAATATCTCCATAATCATGTGTTCTCAGATAGACATGTCCTGTTTTATATCAGCCAGCTATGCATGCTGGAAGGAGGGAATAAGGAAGTTATCAGTATGCATTTCAAACTGTCTTAATAAAATCAAAAACCTCAAAACTATTTGATCTGAACAATTGCTGTTATAACCATTTTAATACCGGCTCAGTGGAAAATATTTCTAAGAGAATTTCCCTTTGCAGTTATTTAATCATCCATAACCCTGCTTTTCCAGGGACCTTGATGCACTATTGGTAAAATGTTTGATGATACTGATCCTGCTCCAAGCAGGAGCATGAACAGTGGGAAAGGAAGCCTGAGAACCCGGTGCTGTGGATGCCACTCACATCCACTGCCCATCTTCTTACTTTCCATACAAATACTTTCATCCACGAGAGTGGCAGCAAAGTCCTTCTCAAAAAGGAATGTAGCATTTTTTTTTTTTTTTAATTATTAATTATTCTTGGCTGGTAAGTAGGGTGTATAAATAAGGAAAGCTGCATGCAGATTGAAATAGAGTAAAAGGTGGGAAGAAGCTGAGGTTAACATAACTTTAGAGATCATTGTAACACAATATGCTGGATATTTTCAATACTTCAAGAAAGTACCTTTTCTGGCTGGTGTGCATTTTGATTGTGCACCTTTTATGACCAGACAAAATGTGGATCATGCAAGGCAGGCATATACATATAGAATAATCAAGGGCCATTTGCCTGTTTTACGGAGCCCAAGACCTTTTAAATTAATGCTTTCTACCTCTCATGACCAATGAAGATGCTTTGCCATTTTTCATGCAGTTCAGATGTGAAGAAGGAAAGTAGAAAATGGTTATAAGGAATCATGAAGATTAACTGGTTTTGAAAGAGAGATAAATACAGCCTTTTGGAAGTGATGCAGGAGCAGGTGTTGGTTGTTGTACATGCATTTGGTATCAAAAGTGGTTGCTGAGCACTTTATATAAAAGATTTATTTTAAGCCCAAGTATGCTGTTTTCAGTGAGTGGTTGTTTCTACAAATGTTTCAGCTTCTTCTTTTTTATATATAATAAATATATATATATAAAAGTGTAATGTGTAAATGTTTACACAGAATTGGATTCTAGATTTTCTGTTCTACATACTCCACTGAAGAATCAGATACATCAATTATATAAATAATGGAAATAATAGGGTCCAAACTAACACAGTGAGATCTGTGTTGAAATTGTAGAAAATTCAATCACTGAAATCAGTTTCAAAATAAATTTAAAAAAAATCCTATCAAATATAAGCTCTAAAAACAGAGAAGAGTAAATAAACACAAAACCACTGAAAACTCATATTTAAAAAAAATCAGATGATGGAGACAAGTGGACAAAACACCTGTAAAAACATACTGAAGAAGAAAAAGCTATTTACAACATCAAATCAAAGCATAGATGTTTTATCTACTAAAGAAATGGAAATTATGAATTCTAAATAAATTCATAAAATTTCTTTGATTTGAAATTGTCAGTTGCCATGTGCTGGTTTGCTAAGTTAGTATTCACTTACTCTAGAATTATCCTATGTTTTGTATTCCCAGGAAACTCCAATCCTTTTCCTTACACCAGAAAAGCATTGCACTAATAAATTTCTACCATACTGATATCTTTTAAGTGGATACATTATAGATCTTCTATATGATCCATCACTAACTCAGTCCTTACAAGAGAAAGAGTTTATTTTACACACATCCAGAGCCCTTTAATGAATTTTCAGTGTATAACATCATGTGATTAAGATTTAGAAAATGTAAATTCTGCGAAGAATATCTGAAAAAAAAAAAAAAAAAAAGATACCTTTAACACCTGTATCCAAACTCTATTGCACTGAATAGGAACTTACATATATATTGAAAAATTAAATTAATTGATGAAACTAAGATTTTTGTTATCATGAAATTTTAAATACAAAATATACATTGTTATAGATACATTTTTTTTTTTTTAACGCAATGAATTCCTTTTGAAGATCCGAGTGAAATTTCAGCATTATAGGGACTTGATTATTCCCTTTAAAATAAGGAAAATTGCCTCTGAAAAAAAATGGCAAAGGTATTAAAAGTACATTTGCACTACCTGGTGCCGATTGCTAAGTTGTTCTGATCAAATCAAACCATTTGAACCACTCCACCACTTCTTTGTTATTATCTTGTACTGAAGTCATCTACAATCCAAGAGTAATTTTTAAAAAGAAAATGAGTTTTGTCTCTCCTATTTTTACATGCCCACAATGTAGATATTGGAATGAGTCACTCAAAGATTAATAAATAAGGAAAGGGAGAAAAAGGTTAAAAGACCAGACAATAGACTTATTTTAAGGACAGGTTCATGTGACCTATTTAGCACCTCTAAATATTTTTCTTTCTAGGTTGTTTGCTGTTAGTCAACATGCCAGAAAGGGGCAGAGGGGCTAAAGGCTTAAGTACTGCAGCTAGAAATATAAAATTCTGCCAGTGTAGCTGGTGGATCTCTGCCCCCCCCAAGATGGGGAATTTTCAAATTCCAAATTTAGGGGAAGTTTCACAGTGAAGGGAGAAGTACATCTCTGAAGTGAATGGAAGCAGCATCTTCAGCGTGAAAGTTCAAATGAGTAGCTGGGGTCAAAGTCTTTGAAAACATGGAAAGTATTTGAGTTTTTAGCTGGTTGGTGAGCAGAGGCAATGACCCATTTGTCTGCCTTCTCCAGGGATCCCTGGATCAGGAGTCCATTGCACCTTGCCATTATTGCTAGTCTATCACCTTTTTGTGTCTTGAACACCAACTGTAGTCCTTGACTAGTTTGAAAACAGCTAGTATAAATAGTCCTACTTTTCAGCTTCCTAGTTATTTTTGGAACTTCTGTACTCCTGACAGTTGTGGGTTACAACCCTGAGGACTACAGTAATTCAGTCTTTATTCCATAAGCAGATATATGCTGCACTGGATATCTCCCTCAGAGGCAAGAAACTGGGAAGTTACTGATTGAGCACTTTGTAACAGTAGTTAGTGTTGTACACCTTGTGACACTAAAATTATATTTCCAAGTAAGTAGAAAAATGTCTTCATTAAGATTCTTCATGAAATCAAGACAAGGAAAACAAAACTCATTTTCTGTTTTTCAGAATCCTCCCTCCAGCAAACCAGACTATTATCAATTATATTTGGTTTATTTTTAAAGAAAATTTCCAAAGCAAAAAGGCATATTTTATTGTTTTTTTGTAAACTCTGTAAATTGTATGGTGTCAAAAAATTCAATCCAACTCTTTTACTTTTTAAATGCTTATTTAGAGTTACCTTATGGACAGCATGGAAAAAAAAAAAGCAATGAAACAGAGAGGAAAAGAACAGATCAAGTCATCTGAATCCAACAGGGCTTTGAAACTCAAGCCAGCTATTGCTGTTATTTCTACTATCAGGTGTAGAAGCCTTCTTTTTAGAAACCATCATTGAAACACCAGTTCTAAGTATTCTGTTACTCTTCTCAGTAAGGTCAAATATCAACTACATATTGAAATTTACTTGCAAAAATAAATCATCTATTCTGGGAAAGTCTATCCATATAATTATACATTTCTACACTGCCACAATATTGTGTATTAACCATGATTGTTCATTTAGCAGAGTTTTCATTCTCTGAATTGCTTTTTTGGCCATCTCACAGCTCTGTCAAAGCTTTTTTGAGTTGACAGAGTTCTCAAACTGGTAAATCTCAGTAATATACTTCTGAGTAAATATGTCCATCAGATTAGATCCAGTCATTAGCAGTCACTATCTTTAGCAGCCTGCAAACTGGTTTCATAGGGGTAATCACTATTTCTAATTTGTGTTTGGTAGGGTTTCCAGACTGTAAATTAACTTGTCAGATTCTAATCCTTCTCTAGACTTTCTGACCTCCCTCTCTCTTATAGTCACTCAGAAATTGTTTTGTGTACACTTCCATGTATGCTATTTCTTAATACAGCTAGTTGCAGCAAGCCCCTTTCCAAGCACAAAATATCCTTTGTTCTTTTAGATGTTTCTTTCGACACTTAAAATAGTGCTTTAGATTTTATTGATCATGAGATTACTTTAGAAAAATGCTTTTACTTTTGCTATCTAATTTTTGGTAAACCACTTTGATAAGACCAATATCAAATTTTCAGGAATGATGGCCTTCAATGTGTTTCTTTGACTTCAAGCTTACTTGTACATAAATGAAATGCAGTCATCTTCCCCTCACCCCTCTTATTCCTTTCTGACCTTCTTCCCTCACTCCAGTCTGGCTAGAGAAGATATGTGTATCTACTAATACCTTCAAAAAATGGGCATTCTACCTCTTGGAGTGTCAGACTTATGCCAGTTTGGGACGCCAAAATTTATGCTGCATTTCAGAGTTTTGGCTGAAACAGGCTGAAAGAGCTAAAAGCATCAGAATACTCATATGTCGTAAGTATTGCCAGAGTTTAAAATCTGCAAGAGTTATTTCTTGCTCTGCAGCATCACAACTGGACTGTGAAAAAGAAAGATGCTTACACGTAGATCACACAGAGCTCTTTGCCAGCATCACAGGAGCAAAGATGGACTGAGGTAAAGAAATCCCATAGAAAAGGTTTAACTTAGCTTTTTCACAGTGCAGCAGTGTGTTTTACCATGTGGTGCTTGGTCTGATGCAGAGTGCAGTCAGATAAAACAGATTGAATCCATCCAATAGCTTGCTGTCTCTGAAAAACCATTCCTCTGAGCCAGCTCTGGTGCTCATCCTACTTCTCAGCAAATTCCATTCCCTAATCCAGCAGAAAAGGGAAACAAATGAGAGAGGTTTCTGCTGGATTGGTGAATTGCATTTTCTCACTGAGGAAAACATGAGCAAGGATACCCAGATACTCCCAGGTAGTACTAGATGAAGCAGGGAATCGGGGGGGTGGGGGGTGGAGCAGGGAGAGACATATGAAGAAACCTTAAAAAATCTTACCTTTCTGTTTTCTGAGAACTATCAGTTCACCAGTCTCACTTGTGAGCCCTTTCAAAGGATGCTGGCACACCAGACTTATACTTTCTGTTCTGAGATTGTATACGAAACACCCAGGAACCATAGATGCAATACAATGACAGCATACATTAGGTGACACCCAGTAATTATCTTAACCTCTAAATTAACTTTCTGGAAATTATAAAATGTATGCTCTCAGTTAAAATAACAGACTATATAGAATATTGCAAAAAACCTAAACCAGTGATTTTACCTATTTATGACAAGTTGCATCTCGGCATCAATGGTATTTTTTACCTCCTTGGCAAGGTTGTATGCTTTTTATACAAAAGATATAGGCTCCATATCTTTCATACAAAAGCTGTAGGACTATCAAAAAAAAAAAAAGAATCGTTCCCCAGTAGGTTGTTGTGAGGACTGTAACATGCTTTTCCTTACCCTGAATAGTACATGATAGGTACAACTCCCTCTGAGGTACATGCAGCCTGCCCCCAGCACTGAATAAACAACTTGTGGCCACCAGTACTATCCCAGGGAAACATTTCTGGACACCAGGGAGTCATACAGGAGAAGTGTTAACAGACCAAGTACACTGTATTCAAGACAGTGGTGGCTAACCCATACAGTGACTGCTTCTCATGATTTCCTGAATTCAGCTAGTGCTGTCCTAATCCACAGAATAATAGCAGAGTAAAAGATTCAGAGATAGATATTTAGTATGTTCTGATGAACTTTGGGCCAGACACTCTGTAAGGTTAAGTTCAAGAGCACCATTTCTAAAGAATACTGAACCAATTCAAGGTAAAAATGAGTGAAAGATACTCTGCAGGTGTAATGGTTTTGCTGTCTGGCTTATTTCATGCACCTTCCACTGCTTGTAATGTTTAAATCACCAGTGGTACTAAAACATCTATGTCCTACTTCTGTGGTGTGCCTTGGTTTTGCTTGCATGCTGGGGATTAAACTGATCATCAGATTTGGGGTCAAGAAGGTATATTCCCTTAGGTGCCATAGGGAGGGATACAGTGGGGAAGGATATGGTAGATGCTCTTTTTCTAACCTTTCTTTTTGGCATGACGCATGGCCCCATCTCTAAAATCTTCACCTACTAAATTACTTGTTATAGGCAGAGCAGTGGTGGTGCCCTTTAATTCCATTACTTTCTTCCAATGTCACATTTTGATTTCTAATAAATCATGTGGCTTTTGGCCTACTTCTTGTCAGCGCTGGACAGTGGGAAATGCTCTGTAGCTGGTGGTGTGTGAGTGACTAATGTCTGTGTCTGCAGTTATACCACCAATTGCACCCTAATTTGTGTGCTCCTATGTGCAGCTCTGATTACTCTCTCCAGATGACTTAATTTTAGTAGTCTTAACTGGTAACAACAGAAGCAAGTACTGAGGGATCGCAGTGTGGTTTTGAAGTCTTAGGGACTGCTGGCAAGAGGTACCCGATTCTTTGGAAGTAAACACACAGTCTTTTCCTCTCCTCCATCTCTTCTTAATTATTCTAAAACATCATTTGCAAAGGAAACAGATAAGCATGTGCTATTACCTAAAAGAGATGCAGCCTTTTTAGGAAATAGAATGACTGAAGCAAAGTATAGTTCAATTCACCTCATCCAAATCAAAACAACTAAATTAGGTCACATGCTGTTTTTTAAGTGCCTGATTCTCTTCAGTACTATAAGGGAGTGAAAGTTGCCTAGTTTAGGTGCATTCTGAACATCTAATATATAGAAATCTAGAAGTAGCTGAAATTAATCCCACCCTGGGCAGTAATTAATTTGATGAAAGCACTATGGTAAAAACTGAACAAGTGGAAGTTTATTGGGTTTCCTCTACTCACAGAAACAAAGAAATGGCCAGGTTTTTTGTTCAGAGGACAACAGAGCTTCTCGTTTTTCTACACAAAGCAGGTTTTCTGACAAATCAATGCCACAAAGACACTTACAGTAAACATTATACTATAACTTCTTCACGCAGCTTTGTGACAAAACCCAGGAACAGGCCTTAAAACAAATACACCAATGGGAGCTCTGGCTCATAAACCAGAAGGGAAAATAAAACCTCATGAACTAACATGATGTTTTATGTGATGTTTTTGTTTTTTTCTGAGTGCTTTACAACTTTTAGAGACATTAACTGTATATTAATTTTCCCCTGTAGAATTCTACATTCAGATTAATTTAAAACTGATTAATTTTGTCAAGGTAATGGGTCCCTAATGTATTGTTCAAATGCATATTAACTACTCTTTATAAGAATTAATTAAGAAAAGGACAGAAATCAAGGAAAATATCTGTGATTATGTTAGTTAAGTAAGAACTTACCCAGACTCAAAACAACTGTATTTT
>JANIJG010013142.1:0-24760 GCA_024611175.1 Megaceryle torquata | reverse complement strand
TTATAATGGTTAGGACACTGCAGAGAATAAATAAAAGCTTTTATAAGGAGACAAATATCTGGTCTATAAATACTTTGCTTCAGTACATTCTCTTGAGTTATTTTCATACTGCATTCAGCTACTGCCATGACAATTTCCCCTTCTCTGCTCATGTCTTTGTATTTAAAACTAAAATAATGTTGAAAATGCCACAACTTGGATGAGAGAAAACTGGATGAGAAAGAATTGGACATCTTCCCTGAAGAATCTGAGGAGGCAATGAGACATGAGGAGAATTTCTTACCTCCATGCACATTAGTTGCCACACAGTAGATCACCTAGACAGATTTCCTGTATAACACATATCCTTACCTCTCAGAGATTAAACAAATGCTGGAGAACAATCACAATCTCTCTTCAACCCATGTCTGAAATATTTCTTTGCTCATGAGGAAAAGAAAATAGAGAGAGACGTGAAATTTAAAAAATCAGCTACCTTATTTCACTTTTTAAATCATTTGACAAGCGGTACCTGCCACTCTGTACTGGGTCCCTACAGTATGCCCCATAATAGTAGATCAGCTTTGTACCTTAGCTACAATGAAATATAGTCAGTTCGGTTCTGCAAGGTCACTTCTTAGAAATTTCTCAATTGCCATCTCATTGAAGGTCACAGCTTTCCTATTGTTAATATGAACTATTGCCAGACTTACATAAGAAAACTACCACATTGGTTGAAATTCAAGTTGTAGTTTGAGGATTATTTATATTTTGCATTCATAATTTTTCTTATGAAGGAAGAAATATGAGAACAATGATGTTGAACCTGAACCCTGTTAGACATATTAAAAGCAAACAAGATAATACCAAACAGCTAAACTAAGTGGTTTTGGGTTTTTTTTTCTTTCTTAGCATGCAATACTTGATCAGACTTGCAAAATAAGACTTAGGTCATACTGATAGAATTCCATTCCAGACCCTCAACAAAATCACTGGACAAAATGTTGGTGATAGCATGAACCATGCAAGCTGGCATGTGGTGAAAATCCTGGGCAAATCTGTACTGAAGGGGCTTGCCTTTTCCCATACATTCTTCTCACTGGCATCCATTTTCAAAGCCAATGAACAGAAAAGATAAAACTAATGCTTGGCAGGGGAACTTATTGATCTGTTCTTTTCTGGTGGTCAGAGAACATATATAGAAACTGTCTCTATTCATATCATAGTAACAGAAACATAGAAATGTCTGTGTCGGAAGGGACCTCTAGAGGTCATCTAATCCAACCCCCCTGCTGAAAGCAGGGACATCTTCAACTAGAGCAGGTTGCTCAGAGCTCTGTCAAGCCCCACCTTGAATGTCTTCGGGTATGGGGCCTCAACTACCTCCCTGGGCAACCTGTTCCAGTGCTGCACCACTCTCGTGGTAAGCTCCCTTCAGGTACTGGAAGGTGGCTATTAGGTCTCCCTTGAGCCTTCTCTTCTCCGGGCTGAACAATCCCAGCTCCCTCAGCCCATCCTCATAGGAGACATGCTCCAGCCCCTTGATCATCTTCGTAGCCCTCCTCTGGACCCACTCCATCAGGTCCATTTCCTTCCTGTGCTGAGGGCTCCAGAGCTGGATGCAGTATTCCAGGTGAGGTCTGACCAGAGCAGAGAAGAGCAGCAGAATCACCTTTCTCAATCTGCTAGAAACAATTCTTTTGATGCAGCCCAGGATGTGATTTGCCTTCTGGGCTTCAAGCACACACTGGTTGATCACGTCCAGCTTCTCATCTACCAGCACCCACATATCTTGTATATCCATACAAGAAGTTCTTCAGCACATGGTGAATAGGTCTGAATTTCACTTGAAAAGAATAAAGCACCATGGTCTGCCCTAACAGTTTTTTCCTAAGAAACACAATTGTAGCTTTTCCATCCATTACTGATATCACTTTTGGGCAGCCTGAGAGCAGTCATAAAAAATGTTGTAATAAAATACTCAGAAAAATTACATTATGTTAAAAAAATTGTAAATTTCAGCTGCCTTTTACAGAAACAAACACCAAAGTATTATAGTATAAGTGGTAAAAGCTAATTATATTGAAAACTAGTGTCAAAGTTTAAAAAAATCTATATTGCAAACTGAGGTATGATTATTTGTAAGGACAAATTAATATAATATTTGACTATAGGAAAATAGTGAGGAAAGGAGACATGAATAAACAGCAGGAGACCAGAAGGTAATTCAAGGGCAGAGGAGGAACATAAACACTGATCTAAATTTCTGCTGTGTCTCTGAGCAACAGCACTCAGAAAAAGCAGGTCAGCTCACCAGGTGGTAGACTGTGCAACTGTTTGATGCTGAAACCTCCTGAGGATGCTCTTTCTATGTAACACACATGTCCAAGGAACAGTACAGTGTGTAAGCAGCTACAGCATCACAGAAAATTTTTATCTTGAAGGGGATATCAAACTACAGCCAATCTTTCTGGAACACTTTCTCAAAATTCCAACCCCTGTGATGTTACAGAATATCAAGAACTGATGCAGCTCTGTATGCTTACTCCTGTGACCTTCCCTGTTTTTTCACTGGAAACATGAAAAACTTCCCTCAACATTTCACAGCCACCTCAGCCCTTTCCAAACAGTGTATACAAGATCAGCTTCTGAGCATCTGAAGCCTCTACACGTTTTTCATCCACCAGTTAGGTTTTTGCCCTATCTACTAAGCTTTGCCCTTTGTCATTAAGGTCCCTATAACTAACACTCCTCCTAGTTCATTGTCATGCTCTGAATATTCTTTAGAGAATGCTTAATACCATCACATAATTCTTTCAGCCATTTTTCCCCAAAACTGACCATGTACACTCCCACACTATCTTCTATAAAGGTTGTATTATTTCTAGTCTGAAATAACAGACACTTCCACCATCTTCCCACTCAAATCCATTTTTTCATAAAATGTTTCTCCTGTGGAGAAAAAGGAAAAAAAAAAAAAAAAAAAAAAAAGAGAGAGAGAGAGGTTTTTTCCTTTCCTTCACAGAACAAATACCAAATTATGGAATTGCAGAAGTATATTTCTAGCCTTAATTTTTTGTCAATTATAATCCCTTTTTATGTGCTTTGGCTAAACCAGCACAATTTGTTTTAGCATGGAAACAGAATGTGAACATGTCCACTTGCAACTCCATCTAAATATTATAGTTAAGATACATTCCTAAACACAGTTTGCCTCATTTCAAGGATCTAGGTATATTTACTCACAAAATCATGGACCTCTAACTATTGTGTAAATAAGACCTGGCCTGTCTTTTGGTTAAATAATCCCAAGTGAGCTACAGTTTTACTGCAAATTAAATATTTATATATGCAGGCATTTACACAGTCAGAGAAAATAACCGAAGGACAGAGAATTGGAACAGATTGGACATCCTTATAGTAGGTAACCATATAATATAATAATATCATATCATACTATATATTTCCTAAAATCACTTTCATGAAAACCAGAGTATTTTACCCTCATTTCCTTTCCAGACTAAATTTATTCCTGGACAGTTTGCTCTCACTTGTTCCTGAGCCAACACTACTCTTTAGCTTAAACAGTTCCTTCCTGTCTCTGGCTTTACCATTCTGATGTATTTAAAGACACCAATCTTACCCATTCTCTGCTTTTGTTCTGCTAAAATTCTAAGCTTTTTCAGTGTCCTTTCATGAAATAGACTCTTCCTTCCCCTGAGAATCATAAGAGGCCATCTCTTACACTATTTCAAATTCATCTCTCCTGACTATGAATGAGGAATTGAACACAATATTCCAGATGAGGTTTCATCCAAGCCTTCTGGCGTTAATATTCTCCCTCCCTCCACTGGAAATGTCTCCCCTGACACATTCCAGTCTTTTAGTAGCTTTTTTCACTGTCACGTTACAATGGTAGCACACAAATTATCCTGTGACTGATGAATGCACTCAGATATGCTTCCTTCCCATTGGCACCCCATTTATTTAGGGTAAGATTATCACAAGGGCTTTCTTTGATTTCATTTATTAGTCCCAAATAATTCAAGTCCTTCGTACTTTATAATTTTATATGCTATTCTATTTACATTATACTAATCCTAATGCCAGCTCTCTCTGAGTATCATCCTTTTACTACTCCATACTAACAGTACTTGTCATTTTCAAATAATCAACACACTTCATTAGAAAGTGTCTACTTTTTGGGTGAAGTTTATTAATCACAACATCAAATTACCTGCATCTTGAAAATGCTTTAATGCTTTCACTTCTAACACTTAGCTTATGACTTCTCAGTTCAGCATTATCCATTCCTTTTCTTCCTGTTAGCTCTACTCTAAGCTTTTTATATTGATCTCAATTTTTCCTAGCAAATCTCCATGTGGAATTATTGTGTGCTTTTTTAAAGGGTGAGTTATGTAATGATACAGATTGATTAGATCTTCTAAGATCTCTCTGTTCCAAAAATCCAATTATCTTATGAAAGAAAGATGTCAGTTCAGCCTAGCCTAATCTACTTTTTGTAAACCTGTTCCTTATTATCCCATTTTGTGTTTTTCTCTTTTTTTCTTCAAAGCTTCCAGTAGTCCAAATCAGTCCAAGTCACCTATTCCACAATCCTAGCAGGCATTCACTTACTGCCATTACAAAATTTTCCTTCTGTTCCCTCCATCTCTACCTCTACCTCTACCTTCATCTTTCTAGCTGTACTGATCTCCCAAAACCTTACCACCAGATCCATGAATTAAAGGTGGGTTTTTTTTCAGAATTATCCAATCCCAAAGACAATCTTATTCATCTTGTTGAATTCAGTGCCAACCTCAGTTACAATGATTTCCATTTCTCCTGCATTACCTCTTCTCCCACATCACATAGGCAGCATCACCACTTCAATTAAAAATTGCAACCAGCCATTCACTTATTATTGAGCCCTATCAGATTTGTTGTTTCCCTTTGCTGTCCTTATCACATCACAGCCCTACTTCTACCTTCATTCTTTTCTTCATTTGTTGGTTTTGGGGTTTTTTTCTGTAAAACATTAGTACAGATTTTAGCATATATATTCTGCTAAAAAAAAATTAAATAAAATAAATTTTAAAAAAAGGAACTGCAACAGAACATGGGGGAATAAACAGAGTTTCCTCAGATTATCAGCCAAAAGAAACTTGTCTATCTACATGAATTTTCCACTTCTTGCTGATGACTCAGAGTATCAGGGATAAATTGAGCACTCAGTTTACATCAGAGGTATTTCCCATAAATTACATTTATGCCCTTTCTAAGATCTGGAGAATGCTAGTATCATATACTCCTGTAATGGCTGAAAAATATAATGCATATAGTATTTTCACAGTGATTTTCACATATGAGTTCTTCAAACCAAGTTGTGCCCCACTCCCTATCTAGTAGCTGGGGGATCATCTCAGGAATGCAGGACTTTGAATCCCTAAAGCACTGAAGTACTAAGAACGTTTGTTGGCTTCCATCCTGTAATAGTACTCCGTTGATTTCAATTCACTTAATCTTGCTCATCTTGTTATAGTTCTTAACTCTTTCTTTTTCTTCATACACTTGGGTGGAGGGGAGGGGAGGAAGGGAGTGCAGTAGGAGGGGAGCGGGGAGGAGAAGTCAAAGGGGTATACTGCCTAGAAATGATTTTTTTTATTTTAGAGATAACCCCATCTCCAGAGAACATCCACAGTGTGATAGATGGTTCATGCTAGGCTTGCTTCTTGGCTTCTTATGGAAGGAGTGAGGAGGTATTGAACACTCCTAAGCACAACAAATTAATAGAAAATTTGCTTGCACTATTCAAATAGAAAATACTATTCAAATATTGCAGTCCTCTGAGACAAGCTGTATTTACAGAAGTCTGTGTGACTGCTGAGAGTGCTACTGTTTAAAAATTTATACTATCCACCACTCATACCTCAGCAAACCCACATTTTAGAAATGAATGAAAAAAAATAATTAAGGTTCAAGTTTTCCTATGTTAGCCTTGAGGGCCACATGTATAAATAGCTGCTATGACTTTTTTATTTTCTTTTTTTTTTTTTTTTTTGGTTAGATGTTGAATTATTCAGACATGATGTAAAGCTATCTGGCACTCTGTGACCTAATAGAAAAGCAAACCTTAAGAATTTACTATTATACAACAGTAGCCTGTAGAGATAAATACTCTGCAGAAAGGGAAGAAAGTGTAAGCCGCAGAAAATTAATAATAGCCATTTCTCTATGAAAAAAAAGAGTGACCTACTCCTAGCTAAAATTTATTTTTTTCTTTCTAACATTTCACAGTCTCCCTTATCTTCTGCTGGCATGGAGCTAACTTTTGCATTTTCCCAGCTTGCATTCAGAGGCTTCTGGCCCTCTAAATTTGGCATACCCAAACTGACCAGAAAGGACATTTTTTTTGAAAAGGCAACACCATCTTTCTCAGTCAGGAAGTCAAAGCCTTTTTTTTTTTTTTCTCCTATTCTCTTAATCTACTGATTTTAAAATTGATAAATATTTTGAGTACATCTATACGTAGGACACAGTAAAAACAACTGTGAGGTATATATGTGTGTATAGGAAGAGCTATTGCAATACCATCCCTTACTGTATTAAAAATAGTGTGTCCAGCAGGAGTAAGGAAGTGATCATGTCCCTGTGCTCGGCACTGGTGAGGCTGCAGCTGGAGTACTGTGTTCAGTTTTGGGCACTGCAGTATAAAAAGGACATTGAGGTGCTGGAGCAAGTTCAGAGAAGGGCAGCAAAGCTCATGAAGGGTCTGGAGAACATGTCTGGTAAGGAGTGGCTTCAGGAACTGGGGCTATTTAGTCTGGAGAAGAGGAGGCTGAGGGAAGACCTTCTCGCTCTCTACAACTACCTGAAAGGATCTTGTAGTGAGGTGGGTGTTGGAATCTTCTCCAGAGTAACTAGTGATAGGACAAGAGGCTTCCATTGCACCATGGGAGGTTTGGACTGGACATTAGGAAAAAATTCTATACTGAAAGAGTGGTGAGGTATTGGAACAGGTTGCCCAGATGTTCAAAAAAAATTTAGACATGGAACTTCAGGAGATGGTCTAGTGGTCATGATAATGTTGGGTGGATGGCTGGAATTGATGATAGTTGAGGCCTTTTCCAACCTTAATGATTCTGTGATTTTTGTAATATCACAAAAGGTAAGAAAAAGTGAAGAATAAGAAAATACTTCACTGCATTTAGTGCCTTTACTGTACAAACAATTGGGGTTTGGATGTCGCTTAGATTTTTATGAGTCCTAGACAGGTCAGGTCAAGGTGTAAACCAGTCCTTAATGGTTTTGGGTTTGATTTTTATAGGGTTTTTTGTGGGTTTTTTGGGTTGTTTTTTGTTTGTTTGGGGTTTTTGTTTGTTTGGTTGGTTTGGTTTGCTGTTGTTGTTTGTTTGGGTTTTGTTTGGTTGTGGATTTTTGGTTGGTTGGTTGGGGTTTTTTGGGGGAGTTTTGTGTGGTTCTTTTGTTTGTTTTGGTTTGTTTGTTGGGGGTTTTTTTGTGTGTGTGGCAGCGTGTTTTTATTTGTTTGTTTGGTTCATTGGTTTGGTTTGGTTTTTTAGTTAATTCTTTACCACCACTCACAGATAGATTTCTAGAAAACCATAGGCATCATATGCTGGATGTGCACCAGGGTAAGTGAAAGCAAGGTACTTCCAGAAAAACTGCTCTGGCTGCTACCATTTTCACTTAAAAAACAAAAACAAACAAACAAAAAAAAAAAAAAACCAAACCAAAAACAATATGTAAATCCATCTTTCCTGCTTTCTTATTTCTCCTGCTGATTTTTTTCCTTTCACTACTGTATCTCTCCATCTTGAATCCCTTGCAGCATCGCTCTCCAGTAATACAACAATGGGAAGTGGCAGAGGTCCATCTTTTGGGTTTCTGCTTTTGCATTCTCAGAACAGCAGCAGCATGATACCCTCTAAAGTAAGGGGACCAGCAGTGCACCTAGATCCAGCCTGGTTCCTTCCTTCCTTTTATTAGTGTCTCACTGGCTGGGAGAAGGTGTCTGAGGAAACACTGGAGCTGTTTTGCCCTTGTTGAAAAGCACATCTTGAATAGAGTGTGGTATGGCCAGTTGGGGGTAATGTAGATACAGATACAAAAAAGATGTGGGGAACTGCCTGAAAATGTTTTTTTTTTTATTACAATTTAACAGATCTCTGATGGTAAAGTTACCTTGTGAGTGCATTTAGACAATCCAATAAGGACTGGACAGGACCAATAAGCTTCAGCAGGAGTTTACCTGCAGCTTCAGTGACACTTCTGTAATAATGATGATAAACATAGATTAGCAAGAACTGAGTTCTTGCTCTTGCTTGGCAACAGTTTTTTTTATATTATCCTGGCAACCTACATATATTTTGTATTTCTTTTTCCCCTTTCTGCCAAAATGAGTGTAGTTCCTCCATTTATCACTGTAGCATTGTGAAACTAGATCTTCACTTTGAAGAGCTGAGGTGTTTGGGTACTACTATGATAACTACCTATGAAGTATCCTAAGATATGACACTAGATAAATGGATTTAGCAGTTAAAATGCAAAAATGCTAAAGTTTGTACAGTTATCAGTAGTAGTGCATATGAAAATGGGGTCTGTGGCCACATTCATCAAGAACATTAAGCTACAGCATGAGGTAATGTCAGTCTATCCTCATTGACTCTTTCTGGAAGGTGTGGAAAAAGGATATATCTGGACATCTAACTAAAAAGATACTTGTGGAAAATTTTGCAATATTTTTTGTTGTCATTGTTTACAACTTTGGCACAAGGTCTTTACAGACAATAAGCAAAGCTTTATTCATGCTTAAAAAAAAGTAGGAATGAAAACATCTAGGGTGGAATTGTGATGTTAATATGCATTATTTCCACAGACACACACACTTCTGTAATTCTGTACTGTCAAAGCTTGGAAATCTGAGAGATATACATGTAATAAAGTTACCTATTTCAAGTATAAGTAGGAAGCATTTTAATTCTAAGAAACATGGAGAATGCTTCAAAGGATCATGTGAAAGGTCAAAGATATCTCATGTTTTGTCACATTTATTATACATAAGCCAGAAAGTTAAAATCAGTCATCATATCCAGTTCCACCTTCTCTCTCATGTTAATGGGGCTGAAAAAAATTGCACCACGCCTCACAGAAATTAGAAACACTGTCATTTGGGTCAGTAGCAGTATTCTTACCTTTCATTATGAATGTCACAGTTGGTTGAATGGCAGAGGTCAGAGGGTTGTGATCAGTGGTGCAGAGTCCAGTTGGTTTTGGTGCACCCCAGGGGTCAGTACTGGGTCCAGTCTTGTTCACATCTTCACCAATGACCTGAAGAAGGGACAGAGTGTACCCTCAAAAAGTTTGTTGATGATACAAAACTGGGAGTGTCTGACACACCAGAAGGCTGTGCTGCGATACAGTGAGATCTGGATAGCCTGGAGAGTTGGACAGAGAGAAACAGTATGAAATTCAACAAGGGTAAATGTAGGGTCCTGCATCTAGGTAGTAATAACTCCATGCACCAGTACAGATTAGGGGTTGACTTACTGGAAAGCAGCTCCACGGAGTAGAACTTGGGAAGCCTGGTGGACAAGAAGTTCACCATGAGAGTAATGTACATTTGTGGCCAAGAAGTCTGATGGTATCCTAGGTTGCATTAAGAAGAGTGTGACCAGCAGGCTGAAGGAGATTCTCCTCACCCTCTACTCTGCAGTAGTGAGGTCACATCTAGAGTATTGTGTCCAGTTCTAGGCTCCCCAGTTCAAGAGAGATGGGGAAATAATAGAGTCCAGTGGAGTGCAGTGAAAATGATTAAGGGACTGGAACACCTGTCTTAGAAGGAAAGTCTCAGAGACCTGGGGCTGTTTAGCCTGGAAAAGAGAAGTCTCAGAGGAGATCTTATGGTTTATAAATATCTGAAGGGTGGGTGTCAAGAAGATGGGGCTGGTCTCTTTTCAGTGGTGCCCAGTAACTGGACAAACTGGAACACAGGAAGTTCCACCTCAACACAAGGAAAATCTTTACTGTGAGGGTGACAGAGCCCTGGAACAGGCTGCCCAGAGAAGTTTTGGAGGGTCCTTCTCAGGGAACTTTCAAAACATACCTGGGTGAGATCCTTTGTAGCCTGCTCTAGATAATCTTTCTTTGTCAGGAGGCCTGGACTAGATGATCTTCAGAGGTCCCTTCCATCCCCTACCATTTTGTGATTCTGTGATCTGTGAGTTCTTGCCTCACATGGAAATGTGAGGTAATGCAGTTATTTAGAAATTGATAAGAAATTGTGGAAAATCAGCCTCTTTATATGGGAGAGTCCTAGTTTCATCTTAGCAAGCAAAGACTTCTAGCACTTAAAAAGGATTAATTAGTACATCTGAAATGGACTGGTTAGGATTTACTATTAAGTAGAGTTGACATACACCCCAGATATTTGGAAGCCATAAGGGAAGCTAAGCACATGGGCAGAGTACATATTTGTTCAATGAATGGCAGGTGTGTTCCTGATAAAAATGAGCTTACAAAGGTGCCCCTTGGAAAGAAAAGTTGTTTCAGACAGATGTTTTTACTGTCTTACATAAAGCAAGCAAAACAGGAGAATAGCTGTGAATGGATCCTCACTGGGTGATTTTGTTCTGAATTAACACTGCTTTTCCTTCTGTATTCAGCCAGCCACGGCAGGTGGGGAAGTTGATTTTCTTTGTTTAGTTCATAACTGAAAACCTAGATTTTTTTTATTTCTTTTTTTCTGGGAAATTTTGCTGCAGAGAAGACTGCATCAGTTAACAATAAAACATCAAGAGGGAGAGTGGAGTACGATTGCATAAGATCTATAAATACATGCTGGGTTTATATATATATCATAAATGCAATTAGACTAGGAAGTGCTGTGCTACTGTTATCTTCACAGAACAAATGCTGCTGAAAATTTCTCTGATGTATCCCCTATGAGATGCCACAGCACCTATTTTCCAGAAATATGAAACTAGCTTTAACAGCTGTTACAACCATTTTACTTTTCTGGGTCAAGTCCTTAGATATAACTACAACTTGCAGTGGCTTCTATTGAAACTGAAATTAATTTTTCCAGGGAAGAGAGACAAGTTGTTCTTGATATGAAAAAGTGTGAAAAACTCTGTTTTGAGAAACTTTATTTAACACAATCTACGTTGGATTTAACAGGCTACAAATAGCATTTGGTTTGCAATGCTCCTTACAGTTCCTCAGTGCCTGCACAGCTCTGCTTTCTGTTTTATTCTACAAGGAATCAGTTATTGACAACTTGCTTTTGAAACATAGCCATTTTGAAATGTTAGGCACAAGCTCTTGATCTACTATTAGGCTGATCTGCAAGGATCTATCCCAATTACCCCTGTGTATGACTTGCCTTATCATAGCGACAGTATTCTGAAAACTAGCATGAGTCACTGCATTAAATAATCCCTGAGAATACATCAGACATAATATACGCAAGTATTTTAAGTGCATACAGAATACACCAAGCCTTCAGTGCTACAAATTAATTGAACTCAACTGCATTATTGTGAATGGGGAATAAAATCTTAACTTGATAAACCTAAAATGGATGCACCATGATCAAACAGTTAAAGGATGTCAATAGTATGTAAATATGGCATCAAACATAGACTGCTGGAACAGTCCAGGGAGCTCCAGGTGCAGATGCATACGGCATAGTGTGGCATCATTTTATTCCAGTACAAAGAATCAAAAAGATAAGGAAATATAAAGCAAAATACAATATCCAGCAAAAAAAAAATAGACTAAGAAAGAGAAGGGAAACCATCTATGAGGGCAAAAATGTTTCCCTTGCAAAGCTGCATTTTCCCAAAGATTTAAACTGTGGTAAGCAGAAGACATTTATGCTCTGTGATAAAGTATAATTCTTTCTTTGGATAATATTTATTTTCTCTCTTAAATTCCATTTCTGAGGAATATTACAGATTTCAGTGTCTGTCAGATATCAGGTCTTTTTGTTTCCTTGTTTCCTGCTCTGCTGTATATCCCCCTAAACCCCATGTATTTATTGATCTGGGTAGAATTCAGTTATGGTGTCCACAACCTGGGATTTTCAAGGACTCTTAAAGTGTTCCTATTTCTGATTCCTTTGAACTGAGTGGTAATATTATCTCTCACATTAGCAGAAGGAGATTTAAGACAATATCATGTAGAAAATTTTTTTATTTTTTTTTTCCCCCTTTCATTTGCATACTTTTCGTTTCTGTCTCATTGTAGCATTTTTGGTTTATAAACAGTTTGACTAATAATAAACTTAGAAACATCTGGGTACAGCCAAGTAAAACAACTTCCTCATTTGTGAAAATACAGAAAAATTGATCTTCCACATAATGAGGAGTTTCTTGTATTCAAAGTTACTTTCTATGCAGTCAAAAATCCATTTGTAAGACTTATGATAAAATATTTTCGTGACTAATTTTGTCCACTTCTTTCTGTTCCTATATAAGGTCCAGCCACAGAAATATGTATAGCAAAAATTCTTCTATATAGTGGCTGTCATAGTCCCTTGAAATATTTTTTTTATGCTGGCTGAAAAACTCAATCTTTGTTTTCAGAGAAACAATATCAGTTACTTAAAGGCAACATTTGTTTCACAGTTATTTGAATGTTCCTCTCTGGGGACAGTGTTAACAGCAGGATTGGTCCAAACTGAAAATGTGCAGTAACTGAACAAACCTCTGTTGCAGTAAGCATTTGTGCAGCTTAAAAAGAGCCTGAGAGCATCACCTCAGAGTGTCCAATAGCTAAAAGAATTGCGGGATCTATTTGGATTGCTGGCACTAAAGGAAAGTAAAGAGATCTTCTGCTGCATTGGGATATTTCAGCAATCTGATTTTTTAACTTACTTTGGGTTGGGTTTTTGGTTGTGTTTCTTTTGTTTGCTTGTTTTTTGGTTGGTTGGTTAGTTTTGGGGTTTTTTTTTTGGGGGGGTGTTTTTTGTTTTGGGTTGTTTGGGGTTTTTTTGGTTTTTTTTTTTAGAGAAAAAGGAAACCATTTGCTGCTATTTCTGCCCTGGAATATGTCCTTTGAATTTTCAATTATTCTTTCATCCACAGTGTCCTGAGACTTGATTCCTTGTTGAAAGAGAGATGAATTCTATCTATTCTGCCGGTGACATTCTGCTCTATGCTTCTGTTTATTTATCCTGGAGCACCAAGATTAGTACCTTCACCCATGTGATGTTGTACATGGCAGATAACCACTTTTGTGAGGAACTAAATAAACAAGAAATTGTTAGGAAGACAACTGTAGGATTTTCCTGAGACTGTTTTGATCATTCTCTAGTTACTTAGTTTCTTTGAGCTAAAGTTTTCCATTCATTTTGCTCACTTGACAGTTCCTTCTAGAACAAAGTTTAGCAACATGATATTATAACATTATATTTTACCTGGAGTCTGAGAAGCAGCATATACCTTTTAGTGACCTTTTGCTTGTAAAATATACTGTGTTGGTACGGTGAGTTTTCATTAGACTAGACTTGGTTTACCCTTAAGATTTGAACACTACAATTTCTGCATGTGACTGCGTACAAAATTGGACACTGCAGTGGTCAGCCTAGAAGACTATAAGGAGCTGTTAATAATCCACATGACTAAGACAGGTGTATGCTTCTGTATTGTGGATATCACATGACTACTACGTAATCAAGGCACAGATAATCAACAGTATAATTAATCAATGAATACACATTCAATGCACAATTATTCAATGCACATGTAGTCAATGTGTACTTAAGCAAAAGGATGCATATAATATTGTCTTGCCCACTTGAAATATTAGATGCACCTCTTCAAGAGTTGTAACATTATTAATGAGATAAGAATATTGCACCATACTGTCCAAGGGACTCTCTAAATCTAAGTCAGCACTACAGATTTGATTACTCCCAGTGACTGATGAATCTCTACTCTGAGCAAGACTCTATAGGAATACAAGGAAACTTAAGTGTGGTGAACCTTACCATTGATGGGAACTGTGGAGCATGCTGTGCTCTGATCAGAGGTCCATCCAATGTTGTAACATCTCAGGGTTCCCAGGATCATAAAGGGATGTGAGATTTATAATTTGCTGTTACCTTTTCTAGGCTTTTAGTAAACAGTTATCTGTTCTGCAAGTACATATACCTTTCTTATTGGGATCCAGATAAACCAGCACCACCTGGTGCAAACAAGTCATTTTTACTCTGAAAATTAGCTGCATAAAAAAAAAAAAAAAAAAGTAGTATTGTATTTTAGGTATTAATGTCTGAGGAATATACAACAAACAAAATTTCTTTAGAGTATGGAATACATATTTGCTGTGATATTTCATGTTGAGTAGCTTAAAATATGACAGCTAACATTATCTGCACTAAATACAGGACAACTCTCTGAGGCACAGCCTTATGAATCCTTTTTCTGATGGCATACACTTTATTTTAGTATCCAGCATGCTCCACTAGCCAGAAATTTCTTTTCCTTCCACTAAAAAAAAAATCTATACATCCTTCATTTAGCCAGTCATAGTCATGCCTATTCTGTATGCACAGGAAGTACCTTAAGGTATTCATAGCACTATCAGAGAAAGTACCAAGATTACAAAGGTATAGGCCCCAATCATTATGCTTAAAATTTCTTTTCAACACTGAATGCTGGACACCTTATCTTTACATATTTTTGAGAGGAAATGTTGGCTTAAGAGCTTGGAAGGTAATCCTTGCTTGAAAGTACTCTGCTATCTAAATCTAAGTGTCCTTTATGATTATTACTGAAATACATAACTTAAAGTAACATGAAAAGTTAGGTGGGAGAGAGCAAAAACCTTGTAGTGGAGAATATACTAGTAGTCTCAGCATACTACTACTTTTTTTTTTTACCAAAAAAATATCTTTTGGATCTTCCCACTTAAGGTGAATGTTCAGAGAACATTCCTTTCACCTGAAAATGTTTAAGTGGAAAAGTCAATGAACTGTTTGAGTTAATGAAGCAAGAAGCAACAAATATAAACAGGCAGCAATAGAATCATAGATTCATTAAGGCTGGAAACGACCTTAAAGATCATCAAGTCCAACTGTCTACTAAACATTATCATGACCATGTCCTGAAGTGTCACATCTAGACATTTTTGAAGACCTCCAGGAATGGTGACTCCACTGCCTCCCTGGGTAGCCTGTTCCAACGCCTCACCACTCTCACAGTAAAGACGTTTTTCCTAAAGCTCCCCCTGACACAACTTAAGCCCATGTCCTACAGAAGAAAGGAAATTAATTAATTCAAATGTGAGGTTCCCCAAATACTCCTAAATGCTGTGTGCTACAGCAACGCCTATTTTAAAACCCAATATATTCTGTGTATTTGAACTGGTGAACATTGCAGCACCACAGCTAGCACGTGAATGTACGTTCATCACTGGGATTGCAGGAATAGGTTAAAAAATCTACTTGCAGTAGGCCACTAGTACTGTGCATGTGCATGAGCAGGCCTGGGTGAGGTGAGAGTAAGACGAACTGCTCCAGCAATACTCAACATTTAATGGTGGCTGAGTAAACTCATCAGTCCAAAAGCCAGCTGTAATTCGAGGAAGAAAATACTTGAGGGGAAAAAATAATTAAAAAAAAAAAAGAATGTTACTTTAAAAAATTTGTACTTTAAAAATAAGGAAATCTGATATAATTTCTTACCTAACAGGTAGTACTCATACAGGCCTCAAAGCACAAGAGTTTTAAAGTTATGTGTTAAACTTTCACTAAATTATCATATTATCTAGATTTTTTTCTTACTGGCTCATATTCCTAAATTAGTTTTTAAAAAAACCTGAACAACATAGAAATATAATGAATTAAAAACCTTTATGAGGTCTTAAATTCATAGAGGACTCTTAAGGTCCATCAAGGCACAGAGACAAGTGAGTTTACAGCATTTCATTCCATCTGAGCAACTCAACGTGACTGAAAGACAAGACTTTGCCTAAGAAAGGAAACAGCAACATTACAGAGAGATGGTTTTCCAGCACCTATCCTGGAGCTGAGAATCACAAAGCTGAGCAGGTGAAGGAAGTGAGACACAGTAGAATGAGGATGACAGAGGGTGAGATTTTCCTGCATGTAGCTCTTTTTAAAGAGGTTTGTATTTATCTTATAGTTTCTCCTAGCCATGTTTCCCTTTATGATAAGGTGAGTGACAAATTTATAGCTTTTAGATTTTGATGGCACACAGGAGAATAACTTTCAAGGAGGGCTGGGAAAGCTGACAATTGTTTTAGGCTCTAGAAAACTTTAAAGTGTCATCCCAAAGATGGAGAAAGCATTAGCCATAGAGTAAAACCTGGAAGTTTTAATGATATCCAGGGTGAATTACACTGTATACTTGTGCCAGTATATTGAGCAGAAGAGCCTCCAGGTATGGGATTGTTAATACCAATGGATTCTTCAATCTCTCTTAGCACTTTTCTGTCCAGGCTGGAGGCAAAAGGAAATTGAAAAGGCTGAAGACAACCTATCAAGAAAAATGTTGCTTGCAAAACAAAATGGAACCTATAATTTTATAAGAATATATGCAATAATTTGTTAAGTCTTCTATCATTAAAAAATACTAATACTTATATATAGAAACAGACACTCCTTGTCTCACACATTTCAGAGGACAGGATAGACATATTTTCTGGTCACCTCCACGTGCAAAAGGAAATGAATATTTCAATGTCCATTAGTGCTTTTCTGCAGACTTTCCATATCCTTTAACGGAAAAACAACAGCAAAACCTGGGATAGAATCATATCCTGCTTTTTTTTTTTTATCATCAAATAAGCTCACTCAGATGACTTAAATGCAAAGCAATGTTTTCAAAGACTAGTTTTTCCTCTTGCACAGGGTATTTGGAAGAAGTGAGAGACCACTAACAGTGAATTTGGCATCAATGAAGAATTTTTCCCTTCAGATATCTCTGATTTTTATTCCTGACTGACTGCTCTGCACTCTCAGATGTCATTTTCTATGATCATATCAAATTTTAGGACTAAATGTATTTTCCCAGTGCATTAAAATACATTTCCTCTTCCTCTTGAAATGATTTTTAACATTGTGCCTGCAATTTAGCAAACACAGACTGGGAGAGCACCTACACACCTGTAACTACCACTCCCTTGATCAGAAAGCTATAAAGTGTTCCATTTAAAAGTTTATATCAGAAAAGAAGCATAACTGCATTCACCTTTAAAAACTCTGTCTTTCTTCATTATTACTAACATTGCATTATCACTGGTGGTCATCTTAAGAGAGATTTTTTTTTTCCCCAGCCTTCATTTGTAATGTTTCATCCCCATACCAGAAAGAATACTTCTTGATTCTGAGATGTTTTACCTAGTATACTAATAACACCAGTCCATCCCTCTAGGGGTTCTAGGAAACTTTTGACAGTGCTTTGCTCTATTCCTTTTTCTGTGAACCTTGAAAATCCAGTATGTCTGAATAAAATACTAAAGTAGTTTTTTGTGATGATGCATCCACATATCCTGGTATCCTTTCATAAATGTGACAGACAGATTATTCCATTTATTGTAAACATTTCTCACACTTCATTACAAAAGTTCATGGAGGATTTTTCATTCTCAGGCAAATGGGCAAGCTACTCACTGGTCTCTAGCAAACAACAGAAAAAGAAATTCCAGCTCTTGTGGAATAGTGTGAACAGTTAATATGTTTTTCTCCTAACTTGTCACTTCTTTCAGCTATGGTTATTTTCAATCATTAACTTAATAGCACTATATGCATTCATTTGGAATTTACCTGCTTTCAACAAAAAGAATATCTGTATACATTCACTTTCCAAAGCTTTCCAGATCCACTATACACCTACATTTCTGATCTAAATAGACATGATTACACAGCAGAAGTTCCAGCATTTTTGACGTTTAAAGAGAAAATGGCCTGTTTCTGTAATGCATACCATATTTTCTGAAAGTTGAAAAATCATCCCCTCCTTCTTTCTGAGGGAAGGTTCAAAGCTCTTCTGTCAGGTTAACTTTGGCTGGCTGCCAGGTGCCCAACAAGCCACTCTCTTGCTCTCCCTCCTCACCAGGACAGGGGAAGAAAGTAAGATGAAAAAAGCTCATGGGCTGAGATAAGGACAGGGAGATCACTCAGCAATTACCATCACAGGCAAAAAAGACTCACCTTGGGGAAGATTAACTTAATCTATTGACAAAAACAGAGTACAACAGTAAGAAAACAGAACAAAACAAAACTATCAACACAAAACAAACCCCCACAAAATTAAAAGCACATTCCTCCACTCTCTCTTCTTCCCAGGCTTAACCTCACTGCTTCATTTCTGACACTTCTACATCCTTCCCACCACAGTGGTGCAGAGCAATGGGGTCTGGGGACAGCCCATAACACTTCATCTCTGACAATCCTTACTCCTCACACTGTTCTCCTCATTCAGCATAGGGTCTCTTCCATGGGATACAGTCCTTGATGAACTGCTACAGCATGGGTCCTTTCCAGAGGGTACAGTTCTTCATGAATAGACTACTCTAGTGGAGGTCCCCCATGAATCACAGTTGTTGCCAGAAAACCTACTCCTGTGTGGGCTCCTCTCCACAGGCCACAGCTCCTCTCAGAAGCCTGCTCAAATATGGGCTCTCCACAGTCTGCAGCTTCCTTCAAGCATCTCCACCTGCTCCAGTGTGACATCCTCCATGGGCTGCAGTGTTGATATCTGCTCTAACATGGTCCTTCATAGGCTGCAGGGAGACAATCTGCTTCACCATGGTCTCCTCTATGGGCTGCAAGGTAATCTCTGCTCCAGTGACTGGACCATCTCCTCCCTTTCTTTCTTCATTGACCTTGGTGTCTGCAGAGTTGTTTCTTTCCCATCTTTTCTCAGTCCTCTCTCTGACAGCTGCTGAACATCAGGTTTTGCCCTTTTAAAAATGTGTTATCACAGAGGCACCACCAGCATCACTGATGGGCTCAGTTTTGGCAAGCAGTGGGTCACTGGAGTCATCTGGAACTGCCTGTGTCTGATATGGTGGCAGCTCCTAGTGTCTTCTGACAGAGACTATACCTGCAGCCCTCTATCACCAAAACCTTGCCAGGTAAACCAAATACAGCTCTCTAAGCTGGATTCGGATTTCTACTTGAAGTATTGTAATTCCTTCAGCAGTCTGGCAAAGTTCCCACAGATGGAAAAGGGGAAACATAACCCCCATTTTTAAAAAAGGGAAGCAAAAAACTACAGACCATTCAGTTTCACCTTTGTGCCAGGTAAAATCATGGAGCAGATCCTCCTGGTATCTGTACTAAGGCACATGAAAAATAATGAGGTGAAAAGTGACAGCCAACATGGCTTCACTAAGGACAAATCATGCCTGATTAGTTTGGTGACCTTCAACGACAGAGTTACAACTCTGGTTGATATGGAAATAGCAACTGATGTAATCTACCTGGATTTGTGCAAAGCATCTGACACCATCCCACATGACATCCTTGTCTCTAAGATGGACAGACATGGACTTGATGGATGGACCACCCAGTGGATAAGGAACTGGTTAGAAGGTCACACTCAAAAAGTTGTGATCAATGGCTTGATGTTCAGGTGGAGACCAGTGGCAAGTCAAGTTCCTCAGGGACATGTTCTGGGTCCAGTGCTGTTCAGCTTCTTTGTCAGCGACATGGACAATGGCATCAAGTACCCTCAGCAAGTATGCCAATGACACAAAGTTGTCTGGTGTGGTGGATTCACCTGAGGGAAGGGATGCCATCCAGAGGGACCTTGACAGGCTTGAGAAATGGGCCAATGCAAACTGCATGAGGTTCAACAAGTCAAAGTGCAAGGTCCTGAATCTGGGCTGGGACAATGCCAGGCACAATTACAGACTGGGTACAGAGTGGGTTGAAAGTAGCCCTGAAGAGAAGGACTTGGGGCTGTTGATTGACAAGAAGCTCAACATGAGCCAGCTGTGTGCTCATGCAGATGAGAAGGCAAACCATATCCTAGGGTACATCAAGAGGAGTGTGGCCAGCAGATCAAGACATGTGATTCTCTCTGCTATGAGGATAGGCTGAGGGAGCTGGGATTGTTGAGCCTGGAGAAAAGACTCTGGGGGGACCTTATAACTGCCTTCCAATATTGAAGGGATCCTACAGGAAGGCTGGAGAGGGACTCTTCACAAGAGTGTCCAAAATAGGATGAGGGAAAATGGTTTTAAACTGAGGGAAAAAAGGTTTAGATTGGCTCTTAGGAAAAAGTTCTTCAGTACAAGGGTGGTGAGACTCTGGAATAGATTGTCCAAAGGGGTTGTGGATGTCGCCTCCCTGGAGGTGTTCAAGGCCAGGTTGGATGAGGCCTTGAGCAACCTAATCTAGTTTAAAGGTGTCCCTGCCCATGGCAGGGAGGTTGGATTAGATGTTCTCTAAGGTCCCTTCCAGCCTAAGCTATTCTATGATTCTATGAAATCCAAAACAGCTCAAATGGGCTCAGATTTTACCTTTTACATAATAGTTACTTTTAATGAAATAGCTGATCCTTATTTCCCACAATTACTTACTGTACACATTTAGAAGTGTATTCAATCAATGCAGGTAACTGTAATGAAGGAGCTAGACCCCCTTAACTGCTGGACTGGGCAGGCTTTCCAAATCATCTTCAGCTTCTAAGGAGGTTACAGGAATGCCCTTGAGCACCGTTCACCTTCTAATGTTACACTGTAGCCATTGACAGAGTATTAGTAAGGATGTGCTTCTCTCAACATCTGTTACCTAAAAATCTTAACTGAAAGATCTTATTATGAAAAATCTTACAGGAAATGTCTGTATTTGATTTATATTCAGGCTCAGTTTAAATCCTTTCTATTTTTCCGCACTGTATTTTGGGGAACAGAGTCTCTCTCATTCAATTTTCATGAATATCTGCAATTCTGGCATTTGCTACCATATAAGCATTTGATTTCACAAGTAATATATTTAAAAACAAACAAACAAACAAACAAATATATGTGTATTTATATGTACTTTATATTCTACAGAATGGATAATATAACTATAACTGTATGTACAAAATATGTCTTAATTCACGTCCTTGTGTTCACTTTTGCTAGTCCTGGAATAGACTTTTTAAAATTTGTTTTCTCTGTTTCTTCTTCATTAATATCTTCTCAATAGCTGCTTTGATATTCCAATACAGTTGTGCTCACATGCCTTTTTAAGCAAGTAGTTCTCAGAATTTGTACTACAAACGATTATTTTCTTCCTTTTACCATTTAAGTATTTCAAATGCATTAACAAATTTATCTTCACAGAATACCTGTGAGCTTAGATTGTAGGGTCAACTTAATTTTGTAGCTGGAGAACAAACCTGACAAAAGTCTATGCTAAAATTACAGTATTTTTACACATTTTGAATGTTTTGCTTTTGAAAGCAGGTCTCAGGGATCCTCTTTTTCAGCTACTTGACCAATTCACTTAGTTTAATAGAAGAATAAGTGTACTACACTCATGGAATTCAGACCAATGTGTTTCTAAGTAGCTTTAAAAGAGATGACATACAATCCATACTCTTTTTCCTTCCTGAATTCCATCTGCTAGTGACACAAGCCTGTAAACTCATCTCTGCAGACTATAGCTCAGTATATTTCAGTCAACATCTACTCTCCCAGACTCTGAGCTCTACAAGCACATCTTTGAAGCAGTTTTATCTCCAGAATGACAGTATTTCTTTCTTTATATTCATCTGTTGTTTCCTTGCAGCACTTTATCTTCAGTTCTCTGGTTTCATCCTCATCAATCTTGTCCTGTGGTATTAGGCTATTCAGCACAACAAAGTCCTGGTGTATTTACGAAGGTTTTAGACAAAGATTTGGACAGGAATGATTATAAGTTTGGAAATAAAGAGGTTACAAGTAAAATTGAAACATGTAACTCAAATATATTTGAGGACATCTTATGCAAAATGTACTACTTAAGGTACTGTTCAGACCAGAAAGCTTCTGACCACATATTCACATGGAATTCTCACCTCACTGACTCCATCAGTGCTGGAATTCTTCCTTTATTATGCTTCCTCCCAGCTCAAGTACAGATGGAGTTCCTGCTTTAATTAATTGTAAAGGCAATTTGGATTACTTTTCTGTGAGATTAATACCTCTGCTATTCAGAATCCTTTCCAAGTTTCACCTACCGTCCCTCATCAGAAAGCAAATATTATTATTTCAGTTTTCTATTCTCTGTTATGATCAACACACAACCTTAACATCTTTTAAGAACATGAAAAATACATTAAAAGACTTATACATCAGCTCATTTACATCTGAACACTCCAATGCACTCTCTCTTTCTTATCAAAACCAGATTCAGACATAGAAATACAACTTTATCCAGACAAGACACTGAAAAACTTCCTCCTCTCTGATCCCTTCCTCTTATGTCTTCAGATATGTATTTTGGACACACTAAATGGAATCTCTACCTCCTTCTGATGATAAAACACATTTACAAAAGGAACAATGACTGAGTTGGTATGTTCTGTTTTATATTTCATGGCATAGCTGTGAATGCCATCTGAAACAGGGTCATGTTCTCTTGCATGCTTCCCTCTCTATGGCTCCAAGGGTTTTTTCACTCCTGCAGATATTCCTGCAGGTATACAATTAATGGCAGAAGGAAGAAATTCTCACTGAGTGTAAAGTGGGTGTTTAGGGAGCTTTTGCAATAGTTAGAGAAACCTCCATTCCTATCTACCTCCAAAGGACTTTCTGAGAAAAAAAAAAAAAATCAGCTTTTTTAAGCTTAAATCTTTCTTAAGCTGGTAGAATACCAGGAATAACCATAAGCCAAATAAGGACCCCCATGTAATGTAACAGATATCAAATCTTAATTCCAAAACTCCAGTAGTTCTTAAAAAATAGTAGTTGTGATTTTTTGAACATAATAAAAACCGCTGAGTTTTTCCTCCAACTTTTTTATTTAAAGAAACTACCTTGTGGTGTTACCTGAAATTTAAAGAAGATACAAATCCATCTGGCCTAAAGCTACTGTCATGGTGTAGAAAATTCCAGCCTAAATGATTAAAGTTTCAACACAAATGACAAAGATAATGGGAAGTGTCTGGTAACCTTGCTAAATATATGTCTAGTTACAGACAGTGATGATGGGTTTTCTTATAATGTACTTACATTTTTCACTAAAAGAACAGGTCTTTTTCTGTTGTGGTTTTCTGTTTTTTGGGGGGTTTTTTGTTTGGGGGTTTTTTTTGTCGGGGGGAGGTGTTTGGTTGTTTGGTTTTTTTGTTTTTTTTTTCCCATTCTTACTCAGCTATTGCTGTGCCTTAGCTTATCTGAATTTTGCATTCTCTTTTTTCTTTCAGTTTGATTATCCTAGACATTGACAATCATATTGCAAAAATGGAGATTCTGTGTGGTGAACTTCTGACTGATATTGAAGTGGTCATGAAACAGAACTATGCTTCATTATTGTTAAGAAACATTGATCCTTAACTTTAATATTATATCCTTAATATTTTCCCTAATAAATGAAATAATTTTCATTTATAACATAGTTGTTTAATGTACTATGCTTTCATCTTATTGCTGTCCATTTGGAAATCTTCCAAATCACATATTTTAAGGTGACTGATAACCTACAGTTGGCTTTGTACTAATCCACTGAAGAAAGCAGTCAGTATGAGATCCCTTCACTGACAGCCAGCCTGTGATAATTTACTGAGTTGACTGCATAATAATTGTTATTATTCAGATGTGGTCATGGCTTTTTGATATTTTGTTCATTCTTTGGTGATATAACTATTAAATGATTACTCCTTCCATTCAATTTTTTATTCAAAAAGCCAAATAACATCACATTATAGATAAAACTAGTCCTTTACAGAGTGCTTGCTTGGATGAAGCTTCACATATGTGCCAGCTGTATCAAGGTCAGCTTGTAATATAATAATATAATATAGACATTTAATAATATAGAAAAACTGATGACAATTGTTACAGGAAATTTCTTGTAGATTTTCCCAGCCAGATAATTTTCTGTTATTCCAATAGCAACAAAGTTCCAGTATTAATGTCATGAAGAATTGAAAACAGTTGTGTTTTCAAGACTACATCTCTGTCTGGATAGTTTAATATCTCACTGTCAATTAATTCTTACATACACAAGTGATGAAATTCAATGCAAATGTTATGAATCAGTTTTAACTTTCTTTGCTAGTTAAATTTGCTTTTAACACACTACACGAATTGCATTAGCAAAGTTTACTTTTCATCCCTTTTCGAATCTTAGAGTTTTGAAAGCTGTATTCATAGACATTACACATTCAACTTTCTCATTTATTTTCATCTTTCAAGTATGTTCATACCATGCAGGACTTTTTACAAAGCTTGCCTTGTAGAAGGGCTTATGTTTGCTGCATACAAATATTTTGGCCAGATATGTTATCTAACCTCTCTTTCTATCCAGTTCTTTTTTTTGTTGGATGGCTAAACTGAATTCTGTTAGATTCAGTTAATGTTCACTGTGATAAAAAAGTTTTCTGATATTAGCATTAGTTTTTCATGTATCACTCACTTCACTCAAAAAGTTAAATATTTAGAACATAGAACATAGAAATGTGTGTGTTGGAAGGGACCTCTAGAGGTCATCTAGTCCAACTCCCCTGATGAGAACAGGTACATCCTCAACTAGAGCAGGTTGCTCAGAGCTCTGTCAAGCCCCACCTTGAATGTCTTCAGGGATGGGGCCTCAACC